>BMAW01089045.1:32294-64585 GCA_019974015.1 Nephila pilipes | reverse complement strand
TGGATCAACGCAGATACTGGTCAGGATTGCGACAAAAAAGCGTCTAAATAGACTCAAAATCGGACACACGACTGCCCTCATTTTTCACTGAGAACAAACGTAATTGAAAATATTGTACCTTGTGATATACAAGTGGCCTCAAATATTCAGCGCTTTTTGATTCGCTAATCACGCAGAACCTTATCGAGGGTTTTATCAAATCATTGTGGGAGAAGTCACTTTTACTGCACGTCCCGAGAATCATTCATTAGGTGTGGATGTACGGCCAGGTTTAAATTCATTACTCAAAACAGTTGACAGTAAAAACTGGTTTGGAATACGTTTGCTATGGCATAAAAAATATAATGATTAACCAAAAATGTAATAATGTTATTAGCTTACTAAATTTATAAAACGCAAAACATAAGTACCATCAAATATATCATAAGCAAAAATTATAATTGGATTTCGCGAGTTTTCTCCTTGAACTAATTTTTTAGCTGCTTTATAACGTAAATTCGTTTACGAACTTAGCTTTGTGAATAAACTTCAATTTAAGTAAATCAGCATCGATACACACACACACACACACACACATATATATATATATATATAATATAGTAACGAATATGAGATGTCGCATCACTGTTACGTCCTTTTAAATGAAAAGAGACATTTCAGATATTTCATGAGTCAGCCAAGGGAAGCTGAAACATTGATTCCTTAACCTCCTTGACGAATTTTTTAAACTTCACGAGATATACGTGGCAATTGGTGACAAAATGAAGATTCCTGCTGGTGCTGAAATCTTGGTGAAATCTCGAATGGGAAGAAAGTTACGGACTTTTCCAGAATTTCCCATGTGATGTCACATATTGTCGGAATAGGTATAAAAACGTCGAGAACCAGAGACTCAGTAATCGGTGTTTAAAATCAGCCTTCCGAATCCAAAGTAATATTATGGAGATTTGTTCGTAATGCAAACTAATAATCTGATGTTTTGAATATTATTACAAACGCTGTTTTGTATGTGTCTGTGTTCCAAATCTTAACAAGTACTGTAGTTTCTTTTTGTGCAGGTATTGGTCAAACTCTGCTACCTTTGTGTTGTCTGGAATATTTGTGAATAAAGTGCCATTTGCCCTTATTCTCCATGTCAGATTGATTCTTACTCGTATACACCCACACGAGATCCATAAATTTTGCAACAATATTAATATTGATATAGCGAAATGTGACTTATTAAAGCTTAGAAGATGATTAATATGCCCCATTATTGAGTTAGAGAGATTGTAGTGAATACATCATTGGTGCAAGGAAGTTCAGTGATAGTCGAGTATTTGATATTTGACTTGTCCCTAAAGTATAAGTATTGTTTCTGTCTTGAGTGCAGTTTTGGAGTTAATGAGATAAGCAGAACTTCCGACTATAGTCATCCGTTGAGGACGCTAGTTAGTAACTACTCCACATTCATATCCCAAACATCTGTTTTTGATTATTATGATTATTATTAGACTGAAAAACATAATTGAAATATTTGTCTGTCTGACTATTTTATTGGCTTTTTACTTAGTGAGTTTTGAAGAATTATATAAATGAATCCTAAATAGTGAAGCGAAGGCCTCACACAATACTTCTGCGGCCATGTTAAATTAAGAAAAAAAAATACATTTAATGCGCGAATGAGTTTACTCGTCAGATATTGGCATATGTCTTTAAATGAGTTTGATACTCTTGATTTACAGGTTTGAAGCAAGTTCCTACGCACAGCAACTAGGAATTCTGGATAACATTAATTTTATTGACCGTATTGCAGTGCTCCAAAGCCAAAAGTGAGTGTGAGTCCCTTTAGAGTTAGTTTTTAATAAATTTTTACTTCTTTTGTCATTGTTGAAGCAAGCCGTCTTACATTTTCCCTCCAGTAACTTGGTGATGATACGAAAAGAAAAGTTCTGAACTATATTTCAGAGAATGTTGATTTTTTATGTCATTGCTATAATTGATTTTGAATCCCTTCGTGATATATTTAAGTATCGTTTGGAAAATTTCTTTTTTAAGTGTCATCAACTGTCTCGAGGTGAGACCGTCGCTCTATTCGACGCATGCGCCTTAGTCGGTTTAACACAGGTCGTGATTTAAGTGTGAGTACCTTTAGCACATAGAGGCCAATTTTTGTGTCAGAGGGACTCGAGACAAGTAATTAAAGTCTGGGAGGTGGGAGATTGGTAGGCTTAGAGTGATAAGTCATTCGAATCCTCGATCTATAGGAGTCGTAGAAAATTCCTCCATATTTGCAGTGTTCTTAACATTTAGGTTACTAAGCCCTGAAATGTATTTATTGTAACGAATATGGCGAGGAACATAAGCGTTAAAAACAAGACATGTTGTCAATTTCTACTTATACATTTATATACAATTTTTAAAATGCATTTTTCAATGATTATTTATAGTTTTTGAAATTCATTTTTATATTAATGTTTAGAATTTTAATAAAATAAGCTATTTTGGGGGGGCTATTTAGTTTTGGTGCGGTTCTGACATGGTACTTTTCATGCCATTTATAATGAGAAATATTGTATTTCCAGATTTTAAAGAATGGAGCACCTCAAAACTAAGAACTCTTTCGAAACGACTATTAATTTCATTAGATCGCCAAGGGAATGAACTTTTATCTATCAATATAAAAGGAAGAGCAACTGACTTGAGTTCCGAGTGAGGTGTCGAGTGAAAAGAGACAGCTTCACAAAGGCGTCTGTCCCGCTGGAAGTCATAAAAACGGATCCTTTTGTCCCATCCCTTTCTACACAGAAGCATTCAATTTATTCGAGAAGGCATTATTGTGTCACTCACCCCACCCTCGGGAATTAAACACCTACTCGACTTAACTAAAGTCGGGGAAAAAAGAATGCAATTTGCAGACATGTTTGCTTTCCTCGAAGATATTGATTAGGGAGGAGGGTTGAATGCGATAAATCAGGTTAATAGAAGTGTCAACAGAAGTGATTCTGCCTGACGTTCGTTTCAGAGCCATTCTCACTAATTCAAGGTTTTAAAAGTGAATTAAATTTAATATCTTCTGTTGGGTGATAAAGAAAATAAACCAATGAATTACTTTTGCTTTACAGGAACTTTTTTTTACAGAAGACAAAGTCCCAAAGTTATTTATATACACTTTTTAATTTCAAAAGTTATTTCTGTAATTTTGTTACATTAATTTTTTTTATATATATATATATATGAGTAGCATTTACGACTTTCGAAGAGGCTTAGAAAAAGCCTCTGAGACATCGGCGAGCTCAATACCATCAGTTAACGATCACGGAACGTGACCGTATTATGGAACTCCGTAAACGGGGTTTGTCGCTATGAACAATAGAAACTCGTATTGGGCACAAGTGAGTACCATCCTACGTTGTGTTACATTATGTACTGAGGAAGATGTACGTCAAAGAGGAAGTGGTGAGCACTGGTGCACGTCACAGAGCATAGATTGGTGTGTCCTCTAGTTGACTTTCCACCGCGGGTGTTTTTCCGACAACGTGTAGGGGAAAAGTATTGTTTGGTGACCTTGAGTGCAGCAGCGTTGTTTCGAACCCGTGACAAGTGGGTCCGAAGTTGACGGTCCTACCAATCAGGCCGAAAAGATATCTCTTCGGGCTGGGTGAGTAAGGCCTTTTAACTTCTGAAATTGTTGTTGAAAAGAGCCGCTGCAGACTGTTCGGGAAACTTTCTCCAAGGCATGTGACATTCAAAGCCGTTTGTCTCCAGAAGTAGGTGGATCTGTGTCCTCCCAAACCATATGTAACAGATTGCATGAAGTACAATTAGGCGTACGAGCACCAGCACCTAGACAGAGCTAAGCGCCTGGCATAGTGTCATCGTCATCGAACGTAGACCATCGAATGTCATTAGTTATTGTTTACGGATAATGTTCGTTTCTGTCTATGGAGGAATGAAGGCCGTCGACAGGTATGGTGGTGACCCGGAGAACGCTACGAACCTACCCATTTCGCAAAACGTCCAACCGATCCTACACCGGTCATAATAACTAGTTTGGGGTGGCATAATCTTTCATCACAGGACGCCTCTGGTACATATTGAGGGCATTTTGACAGCGGGCTACCAAGTCACACAAATAGTGGAGCCTGATGTTCTGCCCTTGTTGCAGGGCGCTCCCAACACGCTATTCCAGCATGTCAATGTCAGGCCGACTCTTAACAGCCTCATTGGATTTGACATCCTTTCCAGGCCCGCAAACTCTCCAGATCTTAATCCTACAGAACACCTGTGGGATTTCATTGGACGGGATATGAACGGAAGTCCACTAGCGCAAACCGTGGATGATCTATGCACTGCAGTGGATATGGCTTGGCAATCCTTACCTCTGGTAACCATCAATGGACTAATTGATAGAGTGCCTCGAAAGATTGAGAACTGTATAACTACCCTAGTTGGGCAAATTATATATTGAATAAATTGGTTTATAATGATTTTATTTGTATTTTATTTAATTATTTGCATATCCCTCACACCACTATCGCTCCTGAAATTTGCATGATGCTACGTGCATTATTTCTTGGCGTTGCGACTTCACATTTGAGGAGTGTATATATATAGTTCGGGTGGTTACAAAAGAAAGCTCAGTAAACACGTGTATTACATAGTACTATTAAGTACAATAACAAAGATGTCCATTTCTCGCTATGAGTACACTTCTCACTTGAGCGCAAAAATCAAGGAAACAGTTGCAGTGAAAACTTCCCCTCCCTCCAGTGATTGCATGGCAAAAAGAGAAAAATTGCTCACATTGAACCATCTTGACTGCCAAGTATCCCCACTCATTTATATGATAAGGATAGGCAATAAACAATAAAAGAAGTAAAATGAAAGAAGAGATTATTATAGTTTTAATGTAGATTGTTCTCGACAAGGATTCACAAAATCGCAGTAGTCGAAGTCTTAACTAGATCTTCATGTTGGCTTACTTTATGGACACCATAAAGGTCATTGGCATTCTCATTTGAGTTTTGGTATGGGCCAGTAAATAAAGCTTCAGTTCATTTCTGTTCACTGCGTCCTCTTAATAGCAACGATATCACCTAATTTTTATCGATGAGAATGCTTCCTTCTTGTGATTTAAGCTATTCTTTTTTTTTTCTTGCATTCACAAAATAATGAAATTGTTTATTTACGGATAGTATTATGTTCCTCTAAATTATAGTTATCCGTCTCTTCTTCAAGAAAATCTTTTAAAACCAGGTCTTTATTCATTTTCCCGCCAACATAGAATTGAAAAGGTGTCCACTCATTTCTGCGAGAAATTATGCTGTTGAGGAATCGCATCAGATCATCAGCTTTCTTGAACCACTTCGCAGTAATTTTTAATATCTTTGTTGAAGAAATGACAAGGCTATGGTGTATTTGTTCTACTTTACACTTTCCTCTAGAAAATCCTAATATAAACTGTAGTTGAGTATAATGCTCTCTTCTTTACAAAAGTCTTTAAATTCCTTCGAACGAAATGTTGCGCTTTAATTCGATATTATTCTTGCTGGATTTGTAACCATTTGTTGTTGCACTTTTAACTTATCCACAGTTAATTGCGTTGTCTAAGATTTGGTTCAATACAGCTTCGTATAGATTCGATAATTGAGAAAATATGCTGTTAATTATTATTCATCGAGAGTAGAGGTCCGATAAAGTCCATGTAGTAGGTGGCTAATTTTTATCTCCTTTTAGGATTGGGTATAGAAATCTTTCTTGCTTTCCAAAATTTTATTTGCTAAAATGCACTTGACACAATTTAGAAATACAAATTACTATTTTCAAATGTAATTATGGAATGAAACGTTCTTCCTAAATAATACCTATAAGGGTACACTGACTATTTTTAATAGCGATGACAGAAATTAGAAATATAAGACGCGATCAGAATCTCCGTTTCGGCCTGGTTGTTCCAAGAGTCAATAAAGTTGACTAGATAAGTATCCTTAGGAGTTAAAGATTACGAGTTCGAATCACCTCTATCCCGAACCAATCATAGGGTAAACAGAAACCCTCTAAATCATTGAAAACATTGATCACAATGAAGTCGTGATTCAGCACCTCAATCCTAGATGGCAGCACAGCCATCTAGAGCTACTGATTACATATAGCTTTGATGTAAACTTGTCTTTGCTATAGCAGCCATTTATATATCATAGTTAGCTAGTTATGTAAGGCCTCGACGTAAGAGTCAAATAGAACCACCATCTCAACTATATACATTAGATGACTTCAACGACAACTGTCCAAACGACACTGAATTCAACAGGGAGGAAATAAGTATCAATTGCAATAACAAGTAGAAAAATAATCTTTTCTAAATATGACCCATGATTATTCTGTATCATTAATAAACTGCTGCCCATTTCGCAACCGAAATTTCCTCAACAGCACGAAAGAATACTAGGAATTGATTAAATAATGATTGCAATAAGAGATGATAAAGTAAAATCAATAAAAATTTTCATATTCATTAAATAATAATTCGAATAATAACAAGATATATATTAATTAAAACTATATATCACTTAACGCTTATGTCTAAAGGCCGTTTTGATTTTGTGTACTTAATGTTAATCCTATAGAATTTCGACTTGAATTCTCACATCTTTACTATTTTATCTATTTCAATTGTATAAAAGGCATATGAAAAGCAAAAAATAATGAATGATTTTACGAATTATTTTTTCCCTTCGAGTTTTGTAAATATTATTACTCTTATTTTAATGATTTGTTTGTGAGTTTAACGGTCTTTAAATTATGTTTTGAAATAATTTCAAAAAACGGAGAAAAAAGTAATTCTGCAGAAGTTTTTATTTTTTTCTGACTCTTTCAAATACCTTTTATTGCATACTAATAGATAAAATAGTATAGATATGGTAATTCAAGTCGAAATTCCATAAGATTAACATTACGTTCACGAAAACAGAATGGGTTTTTAAGCCCATTTCGTAAAAATAAATAAATAAAAAAAAAAAACACGACTTACTACATTATTTACTCATAGTTTAGTTACAATTCGCTTATCTGACGACTAGCACTTAAAAAGTATGTAGTTTTTCTCATTCTTTTAACTGTCCACTTTTTATTCTGTTCATGTTTGAAACTTTCTTAAGGATATTTTCAAAATTTTGGATTGATACATTTGGTTTTCGGATACAAGAAATTGCATTTAAATGACCTTTCAAAATATAAAAAAATAAATTATAATATATTTCTATGAATATCTTAATATTCTAAGGGAACGTTTGAATGTTACAGTTAATAATTTAAATTACATATTTTTTCAATATTCTTAATTTTTTCAAAATTAAAAGCATTATTGTTAAGCATTAGCGGAATAAACATTTTTTGAAATCCAGAATTATACTCTTTTACTTCACAAAAGTTGCAAAAATGGCTTAAAAAGTAAGTAATTTTAAAATTACAAATTTTTAGTTTCTTATTTGTTAAAATTGTCAGAATTAATAAACGGTGGTATTTGAAATATCAACAAAAAGAAGGAGTAGTTTTCAATGTAAGTAAACTAAACTAGACATTTTTAAATAATGATTTCAAATGATGAATGGAAAAAAAGTTACATATTTTTTAACTTTCTCATCCCGTTGAAGAAATCTTCTATTTTGTAAATATGGATCTACTGAATCTAATATAGCTCACATTTATTAAAGATTGTATCAAATATTTTTACATGTCTTTATTTCGTTTGCTTTTATGTTTATAAATATAAATCGTACTAAATAGTTAAAAATTTGGGTAGTAACAAACATTTTAATCATAAATTTATTGCACTTTATTATTATTGATGCATTTTTTTTAAAAAAAAGGAACTATAAAATTTATATTCTCTTAGGAATAAGAACTTACCATGACAAACACTTCGTTTGCGTTTTCTTCTTTCTTTGGACCTTCTTTTCACCTTTAACTTTATATGTTGTGATATTTTCTGTTTCTCCTCTTGCTCCAATTACCTATATCTGCTTTATTGACACTGGAAAGAGTTTCCCTCCAAATATTTTAGTTTATGTTTAGTGGGAGGTATTTAAGCTTCTTTTAAAAAAAAAGTCTTTTGTGGAACTTCTTTTGAATTTAAGAACTTACTTGAAAACAACAAATGCATTTATTACTCTCAAATCTGGTTGAATAAACACACAGGCTGTTTAATAGTTTCCCTTAAACATTCATACGTGGCAGCTAATTTATTAATAGCACCTATTTCACCTTTAGTTTTACTATAATGTGATTAGTTTTATCTGGTTACTTTTCTTTCTCAAACTAAATCTCGACATCGTATTACATTGTTGAAAGAAGGATTACCGATTTATTCTTTCACGCCATGTGTAAAACACAAATCATATATCCTATTGAAAATCAACAAGGAATAATATACTTCTCTGTGACATGACGTCTACCGAGTTTTATTTCAACTACAAAAATTCTAAAAATATTAAACAGTTTTTTTTATGTATTTCTATACTTATAAGTGATATGGGCCGATAAGACTCTATTAGGAAAAGCATAATAATGTTAAGAAAAAAAAATCTAACAAAAATTCAAAGGAAATTGATCTATTTGTAGAATTCATAAAATAACACATCATAATTAAAACGTATAGAATATATCAGGAAAGAACTTACAGAAATAGGTCGATTGTACCTATTTAGAAAAGGAAATTTCATGCATTGATGAAGTAGTTAACATTGTAGTCAATTTTGTCTCAGCATTGACGTTTACTATTTTGATGAGTTTAAAATATGTATCACTAACTGACGATGCTAACGTTTACAAAAATCATAATTGAATAACTATTAATAGGCTGAACTACTCCATAAAAACACAAGAAAGGATCAGTTAAAAGTCATGCCAAAATAATATTGGACGCCGTTCCAGAATCTGTTAAGAAAGATGCCAAAAACGAAAGATTAAGTTCGAATCTCAGGAATTTTATGTCTTAAACACATTTTGTTTTCTTTTGTTTGATAGTTACTGGACATGTCTATATTGTCTGCATCGAAAGGACAATAAAACTGAATAAAATAGAAAATGCTTTCTCCAATCGTCCAACGTATAAATTCTTGTAGCTAAACACTTTTTCAATCAAACATTGTGAAGGCAAACAAAGCAGAAAAATATTCCAAACTAGAAGTTGAGTTTTTTAAAAAAAACCGACATAACAGTGAAAAAATATATCGCAGTCCAATGGAAGCACTTCCAATTTTATGTTCCCTCCAAGTCTGTGTTCACTCGCAAGAAAAACCCAGAGAATTCCTTCGAAATGAGATCGGTGGAAACAGAAGGCAAATGGCGACATATTTTTTTTTATTAGAGAAGAATTGGAAACGATTGTAAACTTTAAAGAAAAATAGGAAAAGGACTTACGTTTCTTTGAAGAGAAGGTAGATTATTATTACAATAAAACGTAAAAAATACCGCAATTTCTTCAATTAGTTAGCATAATTTTTCCCCTACTTTTTCTCCCTCTTTATAAAATTTCAAAAGTATTACCCTAATGTATTTTCTAAGCTATTCTTCATTACATATTCTTAAATGAAACTGAAATGATTTTTTTGCTACTGACTTGGATACGGTCACTGTTCATTGCTTATATATTTAATGATTTTACAACTCTCTTGTTGTGCTGTGTTAAATGGATGGTCACAATCGAAGAACTGTAGTTCAATGTCTTAATTAAACAGAGGGTTCGAACCCTGGCTACACTAAGGCTCAGTCGAGTACTGAGAATAATATCTGAAAATCTTTTCTTGGCCAACTCAGGTACTGTTTTCATTACTAGTTTATACTCAATCATCTTCCTGCTGTTTTTCTGTGCGCGTAGCCGAGGTATCCTATTGGTCATGATGGCCAATTTTGTGGCCTGCACTGTTTCCACTAAGCCGTGGGCTCGAATCTTGTTATCGTTTAAGACCCACAATTCCCAAAAATGATCCAAGCTATCCTGTTAATGTGATGTGGAAGTTTAGAGAGAAAAGTACAAGTTCCGGTGTTGGCCTCCTCTATTGATCGAGGCTCATATCAGTGTGTTCCGTCGCCAATAGCTCTTTTGTTGCTTCTAAATGCCCTTCAAGTAAACAAACAATCTACTTTTAACATTATTTATGAATTTTTCTTACGAGGTAGCATTTGTCATAAATAGAAATATTGAAATTTATATAAAAACGTTATTTTTTTATATTATTTTTCCAGATAAAACCTCAAATAACTTTTTTTGCTTTTTTTTTTTTTTTTTATTTCAATCATAAAAAATATTTCTTGATTTGAAACTTGCTCCATTCTCACTGAAACATGATGCTTGTACATTTTGAAAAAAAAAAAAACCGTAGGATGGAAGTTTGTTCTTTTCAGTTTAATTATGTTTAATGAGATGAAATTATTTTAAATCTAGATTATTACTTCGAAAAAAAATGATATTAATGTTACTGTTAATACCCAGTTAAAAACATTTCTGAAATTAGTAATGGAAATTTCTCGCTAAATTTATTTAATGTAATATTATTAATAAAAGGACTTCTCGAAAAAAGGGTATTCATTTAATATAATTTGAAAAATAAATGTAATTCTGGCGATTGTTTTTTACACTAAATCGTTTATTTTTTTTACTTTAATTCTGAGCGATCAATGCATTAATTAAGCTACCTATCCTTTTTTTTAAACAATATATGCTTTCAATTTACGCAAAATACAAAAAAAAAAGTATTTTATTAGTTGAGCTCACATTTATTTTTTGTTGCATTAAAAACTAATTGATTAGTAGAATTCAATTAATTTTTTACTGCTATTTAATCTCATACTGTTTTTTTTATAAAAATTATTAAAATTAATATATTTTCAGTAAATGAAAAAAAATATATAAAAAATCACATATATCAAAAAACACGTCTGAAACATAATATTATTAATTACATAAATTTTAAGTTCAATCATAAAATTACTTGTAGGGATTTAATTTCTTAAAAGTTTATGACAATAGGCAACAAGATATAATGTTTTCTTTTTACCAAAATTAACAAAATGTTTAAAAAACAATAAATCAAAGTAAAAAAAAAATTAACCAAGCTATTACTTACAGATAGGTTAAGAGGTACAAAAGTAATTTTTGTTGTAAAATATAAATTAGAAGCACTTGAGGTACTTAACTGAGATACATAGATAATCCCCGATAAGTTAAGTACAACAACACTCACAGTTATTTATCTATACATGAGATCTAAAGTTGTACTAACACCTCAAAGTTTTATAAATAATATGCTGCTTTACATTTGTAAATTTTTTAAACATTTTGTCCATCATCAAAAAGAAGCTCCATTTTATTTTTTTCTTATGCTTGTTTAGTTCTTATGGTCTAGAAATTTAAGGCTGAAGAGCAATTTTGGGAGTTATTGTACATACAAAATTTCAGTTCCAACAGATGGTAGGATGAAGTTTATGACTGTGTACAATATGCATGGCTCGGGCTACCAGCATCCCTCCTCCACACAAGTTCTCATGGTTTGTTAGTACAACAGAATTGTATTTTGTATTATCATCGGTGTTAAAGGTGCATGAAAAATTTCAGCTGCATCTGTTGATAAGAACTGGTTTAAAATTTGAATACAAATTTTGAGCTAAAAAGACATACATACATATCTAACAATGTAATAAGTTAAATAAAAACTTGTTATAATGAAAAACATTAAAAAAATTTCAATTTCATACGTATTTTAAATTTTGAAACTATTAATTTCTATTAGAACGTTAATTTATAATTTTGAAAATTCATTTAAAATCAGTAAATTATTGTTACCAAACAAAATATACACATAAAATATGTATTTGCTATTTTTTTCTAAATTCTAGCACTTTCCTTTCATGATGTAAAAACATTCCAATAGTATTAACCCATTCGAACACATAGTATGGATTCTCAGTAATGGAAATCAAATTATTACTAATTTCTTAACATTACTTAAAAACCTTATATTCATTTTTAAAATAATCAGCAAATAATGAAATTTTAACAGAGTGTGCAATAATTCTTAATTCACAAAGATGTGGAACATATCTATATTTGTAAGGGAAAGCAATGTACTCATAAGTTTTTTTTTTTAATGAGGAAATAAAACAGTATATTAAAAATACCTAAAATATACTTTAAAGAATAAAAAATATTTTAACACGTTTTATTCCATGTGATAGTCTATAAAGTAATTTTTTTCTTTGAGTATCTTCCTTCTTTTAAAACCAAACTCTTCAAATTTCGCATTTTTTTAAAGAAAATATTCATTCTGATAACATGTCTTTTCTTTCCTTTTTTTTTAGAAAATTCTCACAGTGAAAGTATTTACATAAATTAGGCCACAAAAAGTGCCTTACGCATTCAGTAAATTCATTTAAAATAAACATTAGAGGCAACTTGTGAAAAAATTATAATCTAAAATCTAATTTGTAATATTCAAACGCAACAACATATGCAGAAATAAAACATAAACAAAAACACTCATATACAATATTCAAACATTTTGCAGACTTTCTACAATATGCCTGAGGCCCAGATCACATATGAAACTTAATATCCATATTATTTGAAATATCATTCAGAATTTATGAAATAGATAATGCTTAGTAATTGTAACTAGAGAAAGTATTACGGAAATGCTCTTTCTAGCAGATGTTCAAAAATGCTTTGATGTTTGAAAAGCAATCATAAATATTAAATGAACAAAAACAATAACGTAAATTCGTAGTATAGAAACTTTTAAATACTAAAGAGTAGTACTAAGATATTGTTAATTGAAGGTTTGAATTTTATTTTTTGTCTTCCCGGTAAAGAGAAGAGATTACAAATGGAAAAAAAAGTTTTATAGACAAGGCGGGTAGCTCTCTGTATTTGGTAGAAGTGAACTTCGAAAAATAAAATGGTCGCTATAAATATCGAGAAGTCGTTAAATTCAACGACAAAACTGGAATGCTCTAGATGAGAGGAGCAGAATCTAGTAATTTCAAGTGCATTCTTTGATATATATCTGTGTGTAATGTATTTAATTATTAATTAATAAGTAATAATGCGAATTTTAACTTTTTAGTTGTAAGGAAAAGACTTTTGTTACATCAAGATTATTTATTCATTTCAATGAGAGATAGAGGCAGAAAGTATACATGTCTAAAATAGATGAGGTCAGAGACGCAGCTCCACCGTCTCGATTGTATCGAAAGAGCACAGAAGAGAGTCAATTTTTACCTTACAGTGGATTTTAAAGAAGGGATTTCTCTTAATCATGTGGTATAAGACGAATGTATTACGACGTATATCAGTCTAGTAGGGTTTATTTCCGACAGATTTATGGTTACGGAAAAGCCGATTCAACAGATTTTATGAGTGTATGATCGTATTAATTAAAGGATAATTTGGAATTGAATAAGAAAATAGAAATGGACTTTTATTTTTGAGCTAGAGAATGGGAAAACTTAATATGTTTATGTGAAATGATTACACACAAACACACACCTGCACTCATATATATATATATATATATATATATATATATAATCCGTAGAGAACATTCAGACTTTTTTTATTATATTTTTATGAGTGTGCGTTAATTGTTTCCTTTTACAAGTAACTATAAAGTATTTCTTACAGGGTCTTAGAATAATTTCGTATTTAGTCAGAAAGAACCTACTAATTCGTTTCTTCAACCTTTCTTGCATTCGAAAAACGATAAACCACGTATCAATAGTGTTGATTTGTAGGTTGTAATTCAGAATACAGTATATAACCGAACGGGCCGGAATATATCACAATCGCCTGGTCTTTGGGATTTTCTTTTCTTACTAGGGAAGAGCAAGACTTCAGAAACTCAGTTGAGGGTTGAACTGGTGAGTTTGCAATACATTAAAGTAAAATATTAAGGCACGCAAACTATCGCCATTCTAGACAAACCAGTTTAAAGTTTTAAACTTTTATATCAGTTAATTTTTTGGTCTGAACAGCTTCGCTAGTTTACAGCTGGCTGATCCAGGTTCGGTTCTGTCCCTGCGTTTTTTTCTAAACTGTCTTAAAAGTTATTTTATTAAAAAAACCTTATAATTTTTAGAATATCTGAAAAAAAAATACAGAAAGCAAGGATAGCAACCGTGGCTCCCGTCTAGCCAGCAACCGCACAACCAGTTAAATTGTCCCGTGGTCTGATATATAAGCATCGCTTGAAATCGTAATGGTACACTATACTTTAACAACAACATAAATATCAGTTTGTTTGCATTTTTGGAGGCCCATAAGTTACGCTTTTGAATCTTGGCCTTAAATTTCAGAACCGATATCCATTTAGTGTTTGAGTAAGTGGAAGTTTTCTGATTGATGTGAGTCTCAACATTTGATATCTGCCGGAAAGAGGATTTCGTTTTAAAGTATTTTCCCATTCTTAAATTTAATTATTGAAAAATGTTACTGAATAAATAAATTCAGGCGGGAAAATGGTTATTAACTTCCCATTTCACTACTAAAATCTTTTTCCGTTTCCTTATGTTCTACATTCTTTTTTGATTTCTCACGGTTAATAAAGTGATATTGATAAAAATGACTTTTTCAAAAACAATAATGTTTTTACTCAAAGTGTATATAACTTAGAGACTTTGCACTTTTTTTTTATCGACTTTTCCCTGTTAAGGTGATGTCACTGCCACAACGTCCTTATATTGATAAGAAACGTGTTGTTTCAAAGAGGAAGAAAATAGTAAAAATAATTCTAAAACTGCACTATTAGAAGAAACGAAGATTAATGAAAAATGTGTATTACTATGGTAAAGTAATATAAAGGATACAGATTACAAAATACTGATTAACGAAGAACACAAAGAGAAATACTTTCGAAATATTGTTTCAAAATAAAATTAAATAAATACAAACTCAAGAGCAATTTAAATGCGTAATGTATCTAGAAATGCCAGACGTATTATGAGAGTATATATTTATCAAGGACTTTATTGCAAAATTTTCACTTTTGTTAAGAGCCTTTTTACTGTTCTGCCTCCAGTACTAATATAAACTACTCTTAAAAACTTCCTTCAGCAGAAATTATATTTATAGTTCTTTCTTGTTCCAGCTTTCATTTAGAAATGTATCTTCTATAATAATCTCCCTCATATACCAGATTTGATTCAGTTCCTAAGAAAATCCAGTTATATCATTGTTAGAAATAGCGTCAGTAGTCTATTTCTCCTTCTGAGTCATGTTAGTCTAGTTATTTTTGTATACATTACATTCTGGAGAGATGGTTGGATGGTATCCAAGAAATATCAGACTCTGTAATTGCATTTATGAGTTTTCCAATTTAAAAAAAAAGCCAATAAATAAAATACTTTATACCATTTATATCTGAAAAAAAAAAGAAAGTCAATGACCTACAATTAAGAATACTTTCGATTTCAGACATAATTTTAAGAAATGCTTCATAGCACATAATTGCTATTCTCACAATTTTTCTAAAGTGAAGTATAAAAATTTTACATATACATTTCAGAATGATTGGAATCAGGAGGATTGCATATTCAGCTTATTCCTTCTTCTGCCGAAAGGATTCTTAAGAGTTCTTCTGGATGAACAAATAAATTACGAAGCCTTTTATGATCAGAATGTGCTTCTATAAAATTGGTCGATTTACTCGACAAAAATAGTGGTATATTTGACCCTTTGGAGAAAAAATATTTGTAATGTTATAAGTATAATTTAGATGTTAACTCTGAAACTAGTTCGATATTAATACCCTCGATAGCCTTACGAACAAAAATTACCACACCTTGCGAAAAGTGCCCTTTCCTTCTTTATGATAAAAATTACCCTGTAAAATCTACGTCCATACAGGAAAGAACAGATATGAAAGTAAATACTTTTAGGTGAAAGCGGCTTCCTCATTTGTTCTAATGCAACGGGTTTATTTTTGCACATGCGACACAATCATGAACTAACTTCCGGTTACATTTTGGTTATCAATATAGACCAAAATTTCTTATCCTGTAATATAATAAGGACTGCTTTCTAATATGATAATATTTATCCTCAAAACATTTTAAATAAAAACTGAAACTACCTGATTATCTTTACAAGTCTCTTACTTGCATATAAACTAAAGTATTCATTAAAATGAACGCGAAAGCAATTCTAAGCAGAAGTGAAGGTAATCAAACTCTATAAAAAATTATCCTTTTAACTGGAATTTGTCCAAATAATCCATATGCCTGCAATATGGCCAATATCGTATTGTACCTTTTTCGACATGTAAAGGGAAAAGTGTTCGGTGTTTACTATAAAATCATTATTTAAACTTTAATTACACCCGCTTGGCGTAAAAAGATGCCATCTACAGGAAACAGATTCTAATTGACCTTAGAATGCCTCCCCACCAAGATGAGCAAGGACCAAAACTTTCATTGAAGTGACGCGTAACTTTAGTATTATTGTTTCGGAGGCATTCAAAACCTGATGACTGCTGAAACATGTGTTATCGAATCGTGAACAAAGTACACCATACACTTAGTTATATAAATATATTTTGATAGTCCAGTAGATTATTTTATTTGCTGAAAATAATTCTTATGAAATTTTATATTAATATGAACTGTTCTAGGAACATTTTTTAAAGTAAAATATTGCATTTTTAGGGATAGTTTAACTGTATAAAACATATATCTTCTTCACGAAGATGAGATTCGTTATATGGTTCAAGCCATATGTGATAGACCAGAGAATGAAAAAGTTAATAATTATTGGAACAATGAAAAAAATAAATGGAGCAACAGTCAGAGTTTTCACCCAGTATAAACAGAGAACCCAGTTCGTTTACCTTTGGATTCCAAAATGGAATTACCATTGTATCATATGTATCAAAAAATAAACAAATAAAGCAGTTATACTTCTTTCTACTATGCATAATTATTCTAAAATTGATCTTGAAACTAAAAGCAGGAGATTATTAGGAACTAGAATTCCAAAATTTAAAAAGTTCTATGCAAAGTTTTGCAAAGATTACATTTAGCCACCCAAGGTACGCTTTTTTTCTTATGAGTATTATTAAATTACACAATTAAATATAAAAATTAAAGTAAACGATACAAAATCAAGAAATAGACAATAGTAAACTTTTCCGATTTTAAAATTAAAGCAAACGATAAGTTATTAATTTAAATATATTTAAGCTAAAATGTAATTAAAAGAGAAATGAACTGTAGAGTTTTAAAATAGATATTAGATCAGCTACATGTAATTAAAATTTAACAAACGATAAAAAATTGAAAAGTGATCAGTTACTCCAAAAGTGATGCACCTAAAACAATAGCCCCTTGGGTGGCTAACAATAGTAAACTAATATTAAAATCTTTTCACCTAAAAACATTTCAAAAAAAAAAAAAAAGAGACAAACTAAAAAGATGTAGTTTGAAATTCTTGTGGCAAAAAAGAGGCTTTCTAATTCCTTAAAATTTTGATTGATGCTATGTTTTTCAGTCTTATCTGGATTCCAGTTTACATAAATTTTAAGGTAATGCATAAATCAGTAAGTAAATAAAATACTTAATTTCTATATTAGCTTCACTTCAATCCAGTAAGAAAATTGGGGGATATTTATTACGAAATATTTTTAAAAATTGAGTTCATTAGTGGTGAAAGCAGGTGTGAGACATATATTGCATGTATTTTATTTCATTCCAATAAAAATTCAGGAGAAATTTATTACGACGTATTTTTGAAAATTCAGTTCGTTACTGGTGAAAGCAGACATAAAAAATATACGAAAAAACGATAAATCTTTAAGAAGTAGTCACGTACGACATTTTTGAATTAACTAAAACAATATAACTATAGGTGGCTAATAAAGGGACGAGGATAGATAAAATAGATAAAGTGTATAGTACGTATTCTGTTCCCAAGCAAACAAGGAGGTGTCCATTGGTAATATTTTTCTTGATCGTTATCATAGCTGAAATAAACAGCCAAATTTTGTGTAGCTCGTTGCATGTGAATGATGTCCAAAAATCCATAGCATATTTTCTAAAAATACTTATCTCTGTTACTCATGAGACTACCTCGCAGAAAGAGCAGAAATAAAAACATTTCCTTTCCTATATTACGAGGGAGGGGACTTTTTCTAAGCAGATAATAAATACCTCATGAAAAGCAGCTAGACAAAAACCTCCAGAGGAAATTCGAGAAAGACGTTTTTGTTGTCTGTAATAGATCCGTACGCGTGTATGTGTTACAGTAATTACTTTTAGGGAGCACATCAGTAAGAGAGACATCACAGAGGAAGAATTCATGTGGTCAATGGATAAATATATTGTTTAATCTATCACACGAGAATCGTTTACTTTTCAACCTCCGATTGAGCTGCTAAACAAGCAGAAAGAGGTTTGATGTAGAGAGACTTATTATTGTTAGAGAATGGGCGACTGCGAATTCTCTAACAATAACATCTGCTATTACCGATACAAACTCGCCCTTTTAACCTGAGCAGTAAACATGGAAATGTAATATAGATGCGTAAACATAGATGGTAGACGTGATGCTCCCCCAAAAGTTCGAGTTGCGTAGTGTAATTTGATTTCTTCAAGCAGGAGAGAATAATGTAGCGGAAGATCACTGAAAAATATGACGAGTGTATGGGGAAATTCTTATGAGTGTTGGCTCTGAGCTTGAATGCTGTAGACAATTTAAAGACGGACGAGTCGACGTTCACGAGGAAGGGGGACAAGAATGTAAATCTGTTCAAACTAATCTTTAACAGTAAGAAGATTATGGCTACGAGTTTTTGGAGCCCAAAACTTGTCTTGTTTGTTCAGTTTATGGAACCGTGGAACTAGGATTAATGCAACTGTTTATCGTTAGACTTTACGACGACTACAAACAGAAGGCCTAAGCTTCCAGACAAATGAGGAGCTTCGAAATAATGTACAAATCCCTCTAACGTCAGTAGCGGAAACGTTCCTGAATATTCCCGAATGCTTAAATATTCACGTTGATTATGCTGAAAAGTAACAGTGTTTGTAAGTAACTCTTGGTTATGTACAAACTCTTGGTTATTGCGTAAATTCATCTAGCTCTGTACTTTTATTTTTTTTTTTTTTTTTTTTGTTATCCATCAGTGGTTGCCAAAAATTGTCCTCGTACTTTATATTTTTGCTTTTAATCAAAGAATTTTTATTAGTTTTTATAAAAAATTGTGTAGTTAAAGGTTAAATTGAATTAGAACTCGGAAATCTGCTTTCTTTCAAACGCAACTACATATGAAAGCAAATTTTCCAGTTAAATACTATAGGTATCAGATAACTTGTGGTTGTCGGGTTCTATGGTTACTAATGAGTGAGTTACATAAATATTATAAATTGAGTCTTAGCTGAATTCCGACATAAAATGAATTTTTTTCTGTGTTACGCTTACGCTCTTTCAACATTATACTTAATTAATTCAGAAATCCCTCATGCAAGAAAAAAATCTTTATAATTCTTACAATTTGACCAATAAAAATGAATGAACTTGCATTTAATATCACTGACTACGAGATGCCTTGAAAATAATATTTTCACAAAAACATTCCAAATTCGAACACTTCTTTCCAAAGAATGATGATTCTAATTCCCAAAGCAAACATTAAAATTCAAATAGATAAAAAGTATAAAAAGGCTGGACTCTGAATCAGTTTCAAAACTTCAATGAATGTGTTTCAAGTACAATCGCTCCTTCATCTCCTTTTTGGCGAATTTTTATTTTTTGTGTTTTTTGAGGCGAATATTCTCTTCTGAACTTTATGATCAGGAGACTTGCGGGTTCTGGTTTCGTTAAATAATTTTACTTTACTACTGTAGTATTTTTTGCTCAATTTTTTGTGAAAGTTCATTATTCAACTTACTTCTTACTAGTGTTACTAATTTCTCTTATTCGGAATATATAAGCTTGTTATTAGAAATTAGAGCTCTGTGGCATGAATATTCCACGATATATAAATTCGAAAAAAAATGTAATGTCTGCACTTAACAAGAAGTCCTGAATTTATCTAAAAAAGATTAGTTTTTAATCTCATAAAAAAAGAACATTGGTGAACTCGAAAGGTAAACGGACTCACGAGATAATGAACTACAAGTTAATGGTGTGCGACTGTATTTCACTTTACTGAGGTTATCAAAGAGTAAAATCGAGTTGATTGCCAAAAAATAAGACAGTAAAAATATTTTTCCTTCACATATTTCCCCATATTATTTAGTACACTATCCAAACTTCTTTACAATTTTCAGTTCTGCGATAGAATTGGAACCGAAAATCTGAGATACGGTCTATCGTCTATATATCAATAGCTCGAAATGCAATTCATTCCTATTCTTTTCACTGAAAATGTGAGACATAAAACTCTTTCTATTACTTTTATTTGAGATAAAATTCTATTTAAAGAGAAGCTCCATTTCCTTTGATCAAATTTTTAAAAGGAATCAGAAGTTTTCAACTAGAAAGGCAGGAATTCCCTTTAAAAGTACAAAATATTGCATTTGCAGAGAAACTGAACAAATGAGAAAATAATCCAGTACATTTCTAATGAAAAATGTCGTAACATTGAAGGGATGATTGCGCTTGAAAATTGTAATTTCTTCGTTATGCATGTGTGTTAAAATTTTACTTAACTTTGGTGTGAATGAATATTTATTTCAAGATGTATCTTTTCTAAAGGATATTATGACAATAATATGTATAATTTATAAAATGAAGTAATTAAATTGCATAATTTGAAACACAACTCACTTTATTTTTTCTAAAATCTCAACATTTATTTTTCTTCGAAGCAAAATTATTGGGAAAAAAATCCTGTTTTGCAAATAAACAATTGAGGAATATATTAAAAAAATTCATTTAGATATATGTTACACTGTAGTCAAAACGTAGAAAAGAAATAATGGAAAATATTCAAAAACATTCCAGCCAAATGAACTTTAAATTTTTTTTTCCTTTTCATTTCGGTCACTGAAGCTACGATTTAGAATTAATTAAAATGTATCATAGTTGATAAATATGGGTCAAGTTATTGTCACTTCATTTTAACGTTCCATTGTTCACGAATATAATTATTTTTTCAATTTTAATAAAAGCATTTTATTAAATATCCCGAGCGTAATTAACTGTCAATTACGCGATGTCAATCGATGAAAATATTTTTAAAAACTCGTGTTTTATAAATTGAATTTCTGGACTTTTCGCTTTCTCTCCCGCTTCATTCCTCAAATTCGATTTCATTTTTTACAAGAGGTATTTGATTTAAAAAATTTTAAAGAGAGGGTAGGAAAAATTAATCAAACAATTTAACTAATTAATTTTAAAATGCAGGAAATTACCATGGAGTTACTAACACACCCACGTTATATATATATATATATAGAGAGAGAGAGAGAGATTGTAAATGTTCAAAAATATATTCGGTAAGAGATCGTAGCCCCTTCACTGACGACGATCGAGTGATAAAGTGTCGGGAGTTTCAGAGAGTTTATGTAAAAATATTTCTGATTGTTGTACGATTTATGATACAATAAATTAAATTCTAAGGTCGCTATAGATTACTTCATTTCTTTACAAACCCTAGGGAGAATTTATTATCTGTCTTTGAAATGAAATGTTTAAAACGCGGAGTTTTCTCAAATGAGTCTTTACTGCGGTGTCCTATATATTAGGTAATTTTTTTTGTAATAACAAGTTTTGTGATGGATTGAAACAAAAAAAAAATTGCTACGTCATTCTTGTTATTAGCCACTAAAGGCACTTTTGACTCCCGTAATGAACAAACTCGTCAGTTGATTACTTACAAAATGTTATTGTTTTTCTTGACAATCTTCAAAATTTATAAAATTGTCCATGACCATTTATTTTTCTTACTGTCCATTATTTTGCCATTTTAATCAAAAGACAAAATGTAAACAAAATTCTAAAGGCTTCTATTTA
Organism: Nephila pilipes; assembly: GCA_019974015.1. Taxonomy (NCBI): domain Eukaryota; kingdom Metazoa; phylum Arthropoda; class Arachnida; order Araneae; family Nephilidae; genus Nephila; species Nephila pilipes. The sequence continues at coordinate 42,600 of BMAW01089045.1, read as the reverse complement.
TCATCCATTTTGATTTCGTGCACGCTATGTTAATGCTAGTATTTCCACTACTATCCTAAAATCTATACATTTCTATGTATTTCAATATAAATAATTGCATCTTAAAGATGAAAAAAAAACGAATTTCTTTACAATATTATATTTTTTCTCTGGTTTCTGAAAATATTTTTACCACTGCTTTAATGATTATTATGTGGATTTTTCGTTTTTGAAAAAAATATTCTATGTTTCCAAATATCGGAGGAAAACTACAACTCCTCATTAACCTACACTATTTTTTGCTTCTTCGAATACACGATTTTGTATTCAAATACATAAAATTGTTCAGATTTGAGGGTGGTTTTAGAAATTCCACAGGATTAACATAACGTTAACGAAATTAACATGGATGGTAGACGGGAACCTTAAAGAGCTTTTTTTTTTTTTTTAAAAAAAAAAATTATATTTTGTAGTTTAATTTCAAACTTAACTATAAACACTATCAAAGATAGATGACCTTAATTTTGAAAGTAGTTAAAATAAAATATCTTACTAAAATCAATTTTACATTAATTCCACATAATCTTTTTTATATCATTATTCTTTTCCCTATTCTTTTTATTTTAATTTTTCATGTTTAATCTTGATTTAAAATGTTACTATATTGACTTCAAGTTTGAGTCATGATTGTCATAATCTTAAAACATTATATATATATATATATATATATATATTGGTCTCTAATGCTAAATGCTAATAGAAATGAAAAAAAAGTTAGCTCAATTATAAATACTAATTTAAAGCTATCCTAATCAGTCTTGTAACAAGACTGATACACTTTAAATCTTCCTAGGCTCCAATTCCTCCTATTGGTATATAAATTTGTAAAGAGGGTGTCGTTTCAGGTTTCGTCCTCCTCACTTGATCTCTCGTATTGCTTCTGAGTGTGATGTCAGTATACCAATCAATCAATCAAAAAGCTATCAAGAAATATTTTCAAAGTATCCACTACGAAATTTAATGATAATTTAAGATATTCTATTAAATTATAAAAAATACTTGATATGGAACTTTAACCATTCAGTTCTGCGATTTATTCATGATTGATTGAGAGAGAGGCTCCTAATCTTCGGCGCTAGTTTAAGTTCGAACATTCATAATAATTATACAATCAGGAAGTTACTCGGAGCATAAGGCAATGGGACCAGGGCTTCAAATATGCTTCATTGTATACACTGAAGTGAATTAAACTAAAAAGTACCGAGATAACGTTAAGGTAGGTTTTAAATTATTTGTCCTTAAGCATCGTACAAGTGAAGTGTCTTAATAGTAAATTATATTCGGAAGTAATACAGAAATTAACTTCTTCGTGAATGGTTCATGCATACTTTCTTAATTCAATTATTTTACTTTTTGCTAAGTTTTGAAACGCTTGTTGATAATAAAGATAAAATCAATATTATTCCCTTGAATTTTGAATTAGAGTATCTTGCATATTACTCATATAATTTTAGTGTTTAGTTCTTATTGTCATTTCTTAGTATTAAATACATTTATCTGATTAAACCCTCATGTAATAAAAGCTATTTACAAAATAATATCCCATATTTAACAAACTACAGTTACAGAACTAAAACTATTACAATTTTTCTGGATAAATTAATTTGTTTAAAATATTGAAATTTGCCTAATTAATTTCATTTGAACAAATTCTAATTTTGTTGTTATTACTTTATAAGAATTGTTGGGTTACAAAAGGCCTTCGCCTTTGGTAGCGAGCTCATTCAACAGTGAAAATTTCGAGTCTTTATATTGAATGGCTATCATCTTCTTAATATTTGCCACCGAGTTACCAAAAGGAATATTAATTAGCGTAAATTAAGCGAACTTCCTGGCTCCAGAGAAGTAATTATATATATATTAAGAAAAGAAAATAACTTTCTCCAAATTCCCGAGGCATTTTTATTTTCAGAAGAGAAGTACATTCTAAGGAATTAAATCATTGTCAATGTTAACAACAACAACAAAATAAAATAGACAATTTTGCCATAAGAAAATCAGTTATTAAATTAAATATTAAAATAAGAAAGGTTAAATTACCAAAGTAAAAAATGTATTCTGCTTGGTTATTAAATTAAAAGGACGATAAAATATTAAATTAAATATACCTTAAGCAAACTAAATATAATTATATTATAACAATGTCGCTATTTTGAGTTCCTAACACCATATATCCGTTATGCTCATGCATTTTTGCTCTGACGTCATTTTCTCAAAACAAAAACAACACGTTAGAGCGTGTTAATAACAGTAGGCAGAATACAAATCATGATTGTTCACGACCAGAAACTCAAATGATATCCAATCGATAACAGAACCAGCTTCAGCTATTTCTAACTGTAGAAATAGGCAAATTTGTAGTATTTCCAGATGCATAATGCCAATACAATGATAATAATGACATATATATGGTTATAAATGACGTACCCTATGAATTACTTTTTTTGTAAGTCCACTAGAATATATGGTGCTTGATGTCAGATTAGACTTGATTCGAAAGGTGAAGAAACGGGACTTTTGTCCCATTGCACTCAGTGCCATTGCTTTAGAAACTATTCATACTGGCTTTCCTCTAAACAAGTGGTTTCATATCTATACAGATGGATCCCTTCTGGACTTCTCTCAAGGTGCTGGTGCTTTTGGTGAATCCTTTGTATTCTATCTTCGTGTTGGAACATTTACCACTCTTTTCGATGAAAAACTCGAAGCTATCCATGTAGCTCTCGAACAACTTGCTGTTCGTCTTGACACTTTCGAGAGAACTGTAATGTCTTAAGATTTTGTCTTTGCCCTTCAAGCTCTGTTCAGCAACCCGAAATGTCTCTGTGTACAGAGATGCAGAGTTCTCCTGAAGAAATTTAAAGAAAAAGTGTCTTTCTCATGGGGCTCATCCCATTGTGGTCTTCGGGGCAATGAAACATTTTTTTTGGCAGAAAAGGGAAACTGCTATTCTCCAAAAATCTTGTAGACATCTACCCTTACATTCTGCTAAATTGGAGATAAAGAGAATTTTCAAAAACTCCTTTTATCATGCAACTTCTCTTGCTGATGATGATAAGTCCTGGAGTGTGCTCCATTGATCCCACTGTGTCCCAGATTCATCCCGTGCTCTCATGTTGTTATGTTATACTTTTGACCGGGCATGATTGTCTTAGTGCCCACTTATTTTATTTTAACTTTAACTGATCTATACGTTTTTTATGCGATTCCGGACACGTCATGACTGCTGCACATCTGGGAGAATGTTCTTCTTTAAATTGTATTGTGAAAACAATATTTTGGAGAGCTCGTTGCCTAAGACATAATGTTCAATGGCCTGGCATTTGCTTAATAATAATGCCAATAACAAAGAGTTGAATGTTTGTTTCTTTAGATGTAGCGTAAAACACATTTACCATTTGTTAATCACGGTCCACTTCAACGGTTGTTGTACGTCTTATGTGAGTATTAAGGTGATGGACTTACTGTTCGTATACAGCGTCGTTTCATCGCTAAACACAGGCTTAGATTTGAAAGACTCGTCTATGTTGAGCGAGCATTAGGAACAAACTTGCAAAAATGATTTATCTGTTCTTTATAGTTTTGGGTAAGAACCTGTACAAAATGTAACGAGCATGGTTTCAAAATAATTCGTTTCCTCAACGCTTTCCATTCTATCATATCCATGTTCATGAATATATAAATGACAAATTACGCAACGGTGGATTGGTTTCCGAGAAGAGATGATGGCTTGGCTCTTAGTGAGTGGCTCCCAAAAAGTCTTTAATTAACTCTCAGCGATATTTTTTTAGAGCTACTTAAAAAAAAGATTCTTTTGTTTCGAACAACAAACATTGACGGATAGGAAGCGCAAATAACTACAGCCTTTCAAATGGTAACACTGAAGATGCTAAGAAAAGACAGGGATGTTTTTAATTATTGATTGTATATCGTCCCTGTTTCTGATGGCGTGAACTCGGTGATTATTTATAATTTTATGTACTATTATTTTTAGTTTAATTTGTCCAAAAAGGCTGAAACTTCTTCAGTTTTGTAATAATTGTTCTTCAAATTTTGTAAACACCCTGTGTACTGCCATATCTGTTTGAGAGATATTACAGAGCTTACATTATTTTCAATCTACCTAACACCAGTTTGTAAAGAAAGGATTTTATTTTCATATGTTATTAGCTTTCCTCACTATTCAAGAATATTCTGAGCCATTTTGAACTCGGTATTGATCCTATGCACTTTGAGTATGCTTACTTGCTAATTATTTGTGTACATTGCGAGTTAGTACAAGCATTGGGGGCAAATTTGGCCTAATTGAATGTAAGTAATTGCATCGAGTAATCTTTCCTAAATGGAATAAATTGACTTTTGTTTCAAGAATTCTAATTTCCAATAAGAAGAAGATGTATCTTATGCAAATTTGCTCTTAGGTAGAGGATAATTCGAAATGTGTATGAAGCAGAAAATAGAGTGATGTGAAAGAATCTTCTTTCCGAAACTGACTGAGCGTAAGTATTAACGTCCTTTAGAATTACTTTGATTTGAATTGATCCTCTAAAGAGCAGAAGAGCGTGAACAAATTTAAGGATCTTAAAGATTTTGTAGTCGGATTCAATTCTAAACAATATACAGTAAATTGAAAGTCATCTAAATTATTCTTTGCTCCAATTTCCTGTACCTAGTTTACAGTCAAAATGAACAGTTTGTTTAATTATGACTCATGATCTTAGCCGGAGCGACATCGAAACATTACAAAGTTCTATCCTTCTGTCTCTAAAGTTCGAGTTATTTAGAAAATCAATTCATTCATTCTTACTAGAGCAAATCCTGTATCTTGAAGCGCAGTTTTAAGCATTTACGAAACAAAAATAAATTTGCTTAAACAAACGTTTTTCAACAAATTTCTCATAAAAATTTAAATTATTGCTTTACTAGTATTAAATATCGAGTACGTAAAAACGTTCTAAATATGTTTTAAATATTTTTTGGTTTTGAAGAACTTTGCGCTCAAATTGAAACTACCTCTCGTTGTAGTAATACTGTTATTAAATTGCTATTTCAATTTATTATATTATATGGAAGAATACCAGCATTGTTTCTTCCTTTAAGTAGAATAGAAAGGCTACATTATCTGAGATGATATTACATATTATATTTATTTACAAACAATCTTGTGTTTAAAAATAAATATCGAATTTAATGATCATTAAAGAAAAAGATACTCAAATCTTTCAAACCATTATGGAAAAAGAGTATACGGAGAAATATGCAGCGTTTTGTAAGAATAGTAAATCTTTTAACAGAGTTTTCGCAAAGGAGTATAACAACTATTTGCATTGTTGCTATTACAAAACTGAAGAAGCTATAATAGTTTTGAAGCAAATTAATGAAAAGTTAAGCCTTAAAGTGCATAAAATTGTATATGTTCGCCTCAATCCCGTCCATAAACATGAACAATATTTAGTCGAATCCCGCTTTGGTGACTTTGATTTGGTGGCAGATCAAATCACGACTTTGCTCTTAATTTGTCCTCCTCCCTTAACCCCCAAGAAGTAAAGATTTTTTTTCTCTGTGACCCTTAAAAGGTATTATGCGTTTTTCATCGCTATAAGCTAAAGTTGAGAAGCCGAAAGCAAAAATAACCCCCTCCTTTCAAAGTGCAACAAAATGCGTGTTGAAAAAAGAAATGAGAGGAACTATACGATCGATTGAATATTGTCACATTTCTTGTGGTGATCGCATTAAAAAATTAAAATTTTATTACCTTTAAAGTGTTATTTTAAAATTGAAGTGTCCATTAAAGTTGTAATTTCTTTAACTTTGTTACTGGAGTTCTTCAAATTTGGAATATTCTTTTGTAAACACCCGGCAAAATAAAGCTGCCAACATTAAAATATGTCCAGTTTTAATAATTCGCAACTTTCAGTAGCTTAAATAAATTATAATAGTCCACTGATGATAGATAAAAATACATAAAAGACTATTACTAATTTCTTTTAGAATAACAAAATTTAAAGCTCATCTACGCAAATGCAAATGCAATATATGTAAAATTTTATTTTATTTACGGAGATCATATCATGTTAATTAATTATTTTCTATGCCCATGCTGTTTAGCTACATACAATTTTCCTATTATTATTTAAAATAAGGAAAATATATTATTATTCTATTTTGAATCTCAGTCAAAGGACGATGATCAAATCCAATCATCAGTTTGCACCTTCCTATTTAACACCACACTAACTTTAGGACTTGAAGCCTCGAAAGATTTAACGAGCTCTTTCGGAGCATTAAAACTCGAACCCATGTTTTGACAAAAACAACATGATTTTGGACCAAGATCAATAGGCTACCGCTGCTACTTAGTATTGCTACCCGCTTAGGTTTTTAATGTTTAGGCATAATAAAACGCTTTGTGAAATGCTACATTCAACTGTGAGGTAATTATGTTGAAACGAGTGTATTTGAAAGATTATTTTAAGAGAATTGAAGAGAATTTCATCTAATTTGTGTTTAATAAGGTTTCAAAAGCATGGGATTGTATAAAGCACAGATTATTTTTAAAAGCAGATCGGACAATACATCAAAAGTCTATGTAGGAAACAACTTGAGAGAACTTGTTTTTTTTTCTGATAAAATTATATTACACGTTAGAAATTTTTTTTTCTCTTTAAGGGGTCTTACAACTGTTAAACGCAATCACAGGAGCATGTTTTCCTCTTTCTTTTCGAATCTCTCTCTCTTTCTAAACTTTTTGTGAAATATTATATTTTTTTGAATGAGTTAATGTATAGTCTGTACTTTAATAACCTTATTTTAAATATTCACAAAAATCACGAATAATTTCAATGCTAGTGCATAATGTTAAAGTTTTGCCTTCGCATTATTTAATGCTCCATTAATTTTGGTGCACAACCATAAAAACGGTTTCGCTTCAGAATGAGTAATTTTTGTTTTATAATGCAAATAAATGCTTAGAAATGTAATAAAACTAAAAATATTAAATATATTATCCCATTTCAATTTTAAGTCTTCTCGAAATTGGTATTAAAATGTTTAATTTATTTTATATATGAAAAATGTATCTACCAACCGCTGAATAGTTATTGAAATATGTACGAAACAGAATAAATTTAATTTTAATTATTCAAACTAATATGAAAATATAACTGTACAATTTTCGTAAGGTTATCTTATATTATTTTTAAGATACCTGGCACGAAATGATGAAAAGTTACATTTTGATGGATTGACCCTTAAGATTTTCTTTATAATAGCAATAGCTTATTATGAGCATAAATATTTTTAATAATTTCTCAAGAAATAATTATGGTATTTTTTGTAAAATTTGTTTTAAAGTATTTGGGAAAATCAGTTTTTTCATATACAATAGTACCTCCAATAAGAGACCCCCCCCCCTCCCGACTAGAAATTTTATCTCTTAAATACAGATGTCCCTTTAAAAGAGGAAAATACGTATATCATTTTCATAGAAACCGGAACCAACAGAATTGTACCTGAATTAAAGATGTCTCTTATTCGGAGGTGTGCATTAAAATATGTACTAAAGTATATAATTTTTCTTAGAAAATGGAAATTTTGAAAACTTAAGGTTCGGGAAACTCCTTAAATTTATAAAGCACCCCCAAATGTTACCAATACTTGTCCGAAAAAAAAAGTTTCCTTGCTTCTGAGAAAAAGGTCGATAAAAAGTGTACCTTTTCATAAATCTTCGTCGACAGAGCCACTTTACAGGAGAGTGTAAAATATCTGCCTATCAATATCTATACGATGGAAAAATATCTTTTATAGGTAGACGAATGCTACACAAAATCAAACTATCACGTTTCTCACTATTATAGCCCGAGGAATCAATGGAAACTCTTTGTGTAAAAGGCTTCGAACGTAAAATGACGATTCTTCTTCTTCTTCTTTCTTTTTTTCCCTCTTTTCTATAGATTGGTTGAAAAAAAAGAATAAAGTTGTGAAACGGATTCGTTCATAGGAGTCTTCGGCAGAGTTTGGAGGAATGACAGCCATTCGCAGTGAAGAACAGATGTTCTTAGGTATTTCTTCCATGACACGTGACTCGAGGTTTTGTAATGGAGATGCACTGGAACAGCTGCGATGGAAAATATCCGACTGAGATGGAGAAGTTGATTTCGTATGACCTTTCCTCCCTCTGCCTAATTGTAACAGGTATTTCTCAACGCAAGAACCATTTTCACCGACATTTTGTTTTTTCAGATGTTTCTATTTATGTTCAAAGAAACTGCTGTTCATTATCAGAATTATCCATTTCCCCCTCCAAATGGATTTCTCTTTTCTGTTATTGGAAAAAACTATACAAATAATAAAAAAAAGGATAACTCTAAAAGCCAATTTTGTGGAAATAGAAGAAATAAGGCTTATGCTGTCCTTACACCCTGCTTTTGTCAAGGGTGTAAGGACAGCATAAGAGAAAATACATCACAAATATTCTGAAACTAGCTATAAAATATACTGTTTGTTAACTACATTTTAAAAAAAGAACAGTTTTTTTCTGTGGGAAATAGGCATCCATGTTTCCTTCCTTATTTAACTATCCAATTTAAAGTCTGATTCAAGAATCAATGAGTAAAAAACTCCGATTGGAGATACGTCAGAACAAGACAATACATTTTATTGGCTTTCAACATAGGATATATAAGATTATTCTATCAAATCACTCTTAGTATATATTCTAATTATGCAGTCTTAGTGCACCAAATCACTGTATACAGTCATAATTCACCAATCACTAGCCAAAACATAGATTTTCTTCGTTTGAGGATGGTTCTAAAAGGATTTATATTTGAAAGCAGATGATATTAAAGGTAAATTGTTAGAATCACTGGGTGCCTCTATCTTTTAAACAAAGCCGAAACAAATTTGACATTAATTCATAAGTTAGTTTTGATTTCATAGTCATCTGCTTCAAAAATGAAAATTTTAATGCTGCCGCGTCGAGTGGTCGAAGTCATTTTGTATCGAGTTGTCACCTTAGATGACATTTGGGTTTATCAAGAAACACCGTAAATCAAGCAAAAATTAGTTTCCGGTTAATTCTTTCCTAAAAAGGCGAAAATGGCTACTTCGGCCGAATTCTTGTTGAGCTAAAGACGTCATGATCTCTAATACAAGTCAATGCGACTAAGCTGACTAGTGCGTCGTGATGTTTACGAAAAATATACTACCTCCGATTCTACGAGCACCATCTGTTGGAAATTTTAAAGACTATTTGAATGAATCTCTCAATATTTTCAAATTTGGAATCACTTCAATATATACGGTTAATAACGATGATTTACTTCAATCGACTCATCTATCAACTTGTCATTATTATCTGTATCCCTTTTCTTAACTTTCCATTTTATTTTACTTTCGTATGACTAACTCTAATTCAATTCACTACACTTTTTTTTTAATCTTCCTCTAATTTATACAATTTGAATCACTTATACATATAAACACACCAATCATACATTTTAATTTTGGATGGGAAGAAATTGAAATTTTATGCATTCACATAACCAAAATGTCCCCGAGGTTTGTGAAGACTAAATCTCGAATAGTTCAATGTCACATAGGGAATGATTAAAAAAAGAAACATTCAGAAAATATAATTGAAAGCCTCGCGATGGAGCTCAAAAATTGGGTTTCCAAACAAAGGAAAAAACTAATTTACCACGTAAACATTTTTAAATATTTTATTTGTTTTTATATTAGACATTATGTATCCAAAAATGTCGAAATATGCATATCAGAATTATCCTTCGTAATCAAGAATGGAGATTTTTTTTTTTTTATGGACATCTGGTTTAAAGTCTCTTGCGTCATTTGAAAATACTACCGCATGCTCGTTCTGAGTTATTAGTTTTTAGTGATGCACAGATTTTTTGATGTTTCAGATTTTGAAACGACGGCAGTTTCGTGAAATTCTTGTATATATCGCAGTAAACAGACATATGGCGGCTGCCTACGTCACCTTTTGACGTCACCTTTTTGACTGCGGAGCTGCGAGATGACTTCAACAAAAGGAGGAAGTAACCTTTGCTCAACACACTTGCTTCGCAGATTGCAGACCTGTGAAGGTCGAGTTTCATAGTTGAAATGTTAAAAGTTGTTCTCGTTAAGTTTTAAATAAATTGTTAGTTCTTCTTGTTTCTAGTCTTTCGTAGTTATTTGTTTATTTATCTAGCCTACACCTTCTGATCTAGAGACAGTCCCCATAAGTTGGGATTGGATGTTATGG
>BMAW01089045.1:2500-32250 GCA_019974015.1 Nephila pilipes | reverse complement strand
ATATGCATATCAGAATTATCCTTCGTAATCAAGAATGGAGATTTTTTTTTTTTTATGGACATCTGGTTTAAAGTCTCTTGCGTCATTTGAAAATACTACCGCATGCTCGTTCTGAGTTATTAGTTTTTAGTGATGCACAGATTTTTTGATGTTTCAGATTTTGAAACGACGGCAGTTTCGTGAAATTCTTGTATATATCGCAGTAAACAGACATATGGCGGCTGCCTACGTCACCTTTTGACGTCACCTTTTTGACTGCGGAGCTGCGAGATGACTTCAACAAAAGGAGGAAGTAACCTTTGCTCAACACACTTGCTTCGCAGATTGCAGACCTGTGAAGGTCGAGTTTCATAGTTGAAATGTTAAAAGTTGTTCTCGTTAAGTTTTAAATAAATTGTTAGTTCTTCTTGTTTCTAGTCTTTCGTAGTTATTTGTTTATTTATCTAGCCTACACCTTCTGATCTAGAGACAGTCCCCATAAGTTGGGATTGGATGTTATGGGAGCAGGAAGGTTTTAGCAACACCACTGCCCCCATAAGCTGGTGACCCGGACGTGATGCAATTGCTTGTACCTGACGAGAGGTTTGCACACGTCCATCTAGACATAATTAAATTGCCTCTTGTGCGCAGTTACAAATACTGCCTTACAATGATAGATAGATTTACTAGGTGGCCCGAAGCATCTCCTTTGCCAGATATGGAAGCGGAGACTGTAGCTAGAGCGTTTGTAAAGACCTGGGTTTCTCGATTCGGCACGCCTCAGAGGGTGACTTGTGATAGGGGCGGGCAATTCGAATCTGGTCTCTTTGCATGTATGTCAAAACTTCTGGGCATCCATTTAACTCGTACCGCTTCTTATACTCCACAGTGCAATGGAATGGTAGAACGCCTCCATCGTCCCCTAAAACAAGCTTTAACTTGTCATAAAGCAGATTGGCTGGATGCGCTTCCTCTTGTCCTGTTGGGTCTCCGGACGGTATTGAGGGAAAACCTGAAAGCCTCAACAGCGGAGTTGGTATACGGATCAAGTCTTCGTCTCCCGGGACAACTATATGAAGAGAGAAACATCAATAGGTGTCCGGACTACGTGGCGAAATTACAGAGGCTGATCAGATCCATAAGTCCTGCCCTTCCTCTCCGTCACGGTCCTCAGAGAGTTTATATTCCCAAGGATTTGGAAACATGTAGTCATGTCTTCGTCCGCCGGCCTCCTTTCAAAACGCCATTGCAAATGCAATATGAGGGTTCTTTTAAGATGGTCCGTCAACTACCCAAAGATTTCATTGTCCTTATCAAGGGTCAAGAGCGCCTCATTGCGATGGATCGGTTAAAACCGGCGTTCATTTTGGGAACATCTGATGAGCCAGTGGAGCAGGAATCCAACATCCAACAAGATCCGCCAGCATATCAAACAAGATCCGGCAGGAAAGTAAGGCTTCGTCTCCCTTCGTGAGACTGGAGGGGGAGTCATGTGGCGGCTGCCTACGTCACCTTTTGACGTCACCTTTTTGACTGCGGAGCTGCGAGATGACTTCAACAAAAGGAGGAAGTAACCTTTGCTCGACACACTTGCTTCGCAGATTGCAGACCTGTGAAGGTCGAGTTTCATAGTTGAAATGTTAAAAGTTGTTCTCGTTAAGTTTTAAATAAATTGTTAGTTCTTCTTGTTTCTAGTCTTTCGTAGTTATTTATTTATTTATCTAGCCTACACCTTCTGATCTGGAGACAGTCCCCATAAGCTGGGATTGGATGTTATGGGAGCAGGAAGGTTTTAGCAACACCACTGCCCCCATAGACATACAGGATCGAAATTCAGCTTGAAATTTTAAAATAATCTTTCAGAATTGCCATGGATAACAAAAAAATTGTTAGTTGAACTGAAAAAATAGAGGCTAATCTATAACATAATTAAATTAGCGATGCAATATGAAAAAAATGTTTTGTAATCTGATGATATAATATCTGGTAGAACATCGGTTGCTCTTTTAAAAGTTACTTTTAATACTTTTTATTCATATTATGCATTTTTGAGAAATTTTCTATGTATCACATGAAAAAAATCACATATAAAAAACCACCCACAAAAAGAACGCATAAAACAGATTTGACTGTATTATATAGAATTACATGTTTGAACATGAAGACGAAAGAGTTATTGCCGTAGTTTTTAATGGAAATAAAAAATTTCCCTGTGAATGTAAATTTTAATACCTCACTCTATATAAATTTTAAAGTACATTTTCAGTTGTTTTTATACTCAAAGATTTGAAACAAAAATCGGGAAACCAATGTTAAAACAACCAATGTTCTTTTGAAAAAAGAACATTGGTTGAATAAGTTACACTCTAAATAAAACACTCAAAAAATATATTGATAATATAATTTATTATGCAATCTCAGCAACCAATGGCTAATTATTACAAATATTTATAAATACGTGGTAGTCAAATAAGTCCTTAGAAATTCCAAGAAATTGTGCTAGAAGCTTCGAAAACAGCTTGTTTTTTAGTTAGCATCATGTTTCAACAGGCAGTTTTCTGAATCTTTGTTACTCGTATTCGTGATTAGATGCCTTTCACATTTTAAAAAATCAACGCCGTAAATTCTCGAGCCGAAGAGACCATCCTCATATTCTTTAGATTAGATCCAATGGAAGCAACCCATTGTTTTGATTCTTTCTTGGTTTCAGGTGTATAACAATGAATCCATTCATCACTGACGGTGACAACTTGACGCAAAATGACATTGAGAACTTGACGTGGTCGTAATCAAATTTTGATTTGGTACCAAATGACTACCAAATCAAAGTTAACTTATGAATTATTGTCAAATTTATTTCGGCTCCATTCAATAGATGGCAGTGCCCAATGTTAGCAATGATTTACCTTAATGATGCCATCTGTCATCAAATACAATTACTTTTTGAACCACATTTATTAAGTTTTTACAAATATATTTATGTGTAAAATAATTATGTCTTCAGTTAAGCCAAATAAAAACATTGGTCTAAAAACTGATATTAGCTGTAGTATAACTTTTGAATATTTAATTAAATTAATTGGGCTGTCATAGTTGGTAACCTAATGCAAATTAATTCATTTAGCACAATAAAATATTCAACACATAACACATTGAAATTGTCAATCAAACCGATTTTAAATTTTTAGGAATCAATATTCAGTGTATAGCATGATATTAGTAGCAATACACAATACTTAATACATGCGATACATTTCTAAAATGCACGGATATGAATATTGGCATTTATGCTAGTACATTTCCTTTAATCCAATGCGCGTTAAAAAGTATTTTCTTAATATTCCTAAAAATGCCTTCTATAGCAAGTTTTATTCTATGACAACAAGGCAAATTTTAGCTTTATATTTCAAATAAAAATATTTCTTGAATGTGTTTCCAAGTAAAATGTTTTTTGAACCTCGTGCAGCTCTTTTTTTTTTTTATTTATACAGTCGTGCATATATAAAATACAGTTGAAAATGTCTTTCATAGAAGAAATAAATGAAGGGATTTCAGATTTTTTTTTCCTCTTCGCGTGCTCTTTATACTTTTCTCCCTAGATATATACTACAATTTAAATTTTCCTTTAAATTTTTAAGCAGTTGGATTTCTTTTGAAAAAAAAAATATTTAAAGTAAGGAAATGGGTATGCGGAATTTTTATGACACTTGTACAGAAACAAGTGTAAGAAGCTAGAAATAAAGGTAGAGTATTATTCGATTACATTTGTGTTTTTTCTGTCTTCTACATTATATTTTAACAGCCATTTCGTATCATTCTTTTTACGAGGACATATTTTGCATTGCGTAGGTTTGTTTTTAATGCTTGCATTTTTATCTTTTACACTTTAAAGACGAAATATAAAATAAAAGTTCAGGTGCTTCTCTTTTCTCTGTGAATTATACATTATTTGGATTCACTTATCTACTTCTTGAGGTTAAAGAAGCTTGCCAATCATATCACGTTATTAATTAGAGAAAATACATGGTGATGTAATAGCTTATCAATGTCTCACTGAAAAGCAACACGAGGACTATTAGCGACCCATTTCGTAATTTTAAACTTCGGTCAAATGACGTGGACAACCACAGAGCTGGCCCTTCCTTCTCCAAACTTCCACACCACGCCATGGGATCTCGTTCAGATTCAACGTGCATTGGCTACGGTACACTAAGGGTCTTAAGTGGTATCAAGACTCGAACCCTCGATCGGTCGGGAAGAACGCCGGCTACAAGTTTGCGAACGTGACCACTAAGCTTTCGCGGCAGTTGATTAAAAGAGAGAGTAGAAAAAAAAGGACTCCAAACTCATGAATTTTTGTGAAATACATTAATTGAGAGGCGATAACCAAGAGCCTCGTTTGGATACCAGTTATTAATTTAATGATTTAAATTATTAAAATGTAACATTTGTTTACTAGTATTTATACTAACTTAAATTAATATTTACAATGGAACACATGCGTCAGGATATCGGAGCCGAGTCCCCGTCTCCGAAGAGACTACAAAAGGGAAAGTCTACATTTAATGAAAAGCGAGAAGAGAGTGTCAGTTGAAATTTTACGCACGGGCTTTTTTAAGAGAGGGTCGAAAGGTCGCAAAGGCGAGAACAAAGCTATTAGAATAAGTATTCAGTCTCTCTATCTCTCTCCAATTCAGTATATATCTTGAGGATTAATTTGGTATATGAACTATTTACGAGGACACAGTTCTTGGAACGAAAGAGAAAAGCTTATGCGATGAGCCCTGAGAAATTACATGTGCGGCATAATGATCGAGGGGAGGGGAAAGGGGATGTCACGCATCACATACGAATATTATGACATTGTGGTATAATTAACTTTGCCATGTGGAATATTAAAATTTAACCTTCCGAGTAAAATAAATCGTTATTGAACTTTGCATTAATTTCAACATTTATGAAGAGGGAATCTATGTCTTTTGGACAGTAAGTTTAAATTTGAATAATAATTATTTAGTATATGGTGCGGATATTTAGATAATGCATTTATTTTGCATCTTGCATGAAGTTACGAGGTCCAACTTTATTTCGAATATTTTGAAAGTTTCATATTTATAACGAAGCTACAAACACACATGATGAAGGAAGTTCTAAAACAGCTCTTTTATATAAATAAATGATTTAAGCGCACATAGCACCCAAAAAATGCCGAAATAACGAAACATATTTATAATCTTATTTTGATTGCATTACTGTTCTATATATGTGAAGAAATTTCATGGTTCTAGCTACATTATTTAGCAGGTGATTCAAATTTTTTTTCATTAGAAATTCCAAATCATTTATTCACCTTCAAAATTTTAAACATATTTTTTTTCCTTTTTCATTTTTCATGAGAGCCTCGTGCTTGAAATACTAAGGCTTTTTATGCATTTGATACAAAATTTTAAAAATTTAAATAATAGTTTTTTAAAAATGTGTTTGATAATATCGTGCATCAAATAAGGATTTAGATAAATAGTAATTTTATTTAAAAATATAGAAATTGAGATAATGCTGTTTATTTACTGTTTATCGTAGAGTTTTATAGAAGAAAAAAAATATTAACACTACAAATAACTCAAATGCGACTAAATCCATGCGCATAATTGGGAGAAATACTTTTGAGAAACCACGATAAACATTTGTTTAAAAATATTAAAATTTTTATAACAAGTAAATATTTTAAAATATTGAAATTATTTTCAAAAAATACTTTTAAATAATTTGTTGAATATTTTTTTTTGAAATACATACTTTATGTATGTGTCGAATTATATAAATTATACTTTTTTTAAACATATGTAATTGAAAAAAGTCACTCACTGATTAACGGGAGATTAATGGGAGAAAAGAAAATTAAGTCTTAGTTTCAAGTAAGAAGTTTGGAAACTTAATAGGTAATAAAAATTTATATCTATAGAAACTGAGTAAATTGTGCGGGAAGAAAATAAACAGAATAATCGAATTCAATTCTAAAAGAAAGACACACTGGTAATGGGTAATATTCCTCTTTCGGAAGTAAATTACAAAGTCTCTCTATTCCCAAGTCAGCTCCCAAGAATTCTGCTAGATACTAAATTGTAAAAAAAATGAGTTTTTTCTGCTCTTTGCATATTATATGAAAGAAAAATTTGAAAGTTAACGTAGGCTTAAATCTTTTTTATATCACATTTTAGGACAAGAAAGTGATGTGATAAAATTATTTCGGGTGATGGAAAGAACAGGCTAAAGAAATTAAAGCGAGCTCGTAAAATAAACTCTAAATATGTACTTGAAATATATCTGTGTCTTATTACGTTCGAGAAAATCTTTTTATAAGAAAAGGAAGAGAATTGCTTTGGCATTCCTTTCAAGTTTTCCTTTGTTCTACTACGTGCAGATATATTCAGAATTCAAGGACGCGAATGCCGCTTAATCAGATATAACACGCAAACGAGCCAAGGTATGAACGAAAATTGCCCTTCTTCAAGTACTAAAGATTACTTCATAATAATGCAGAGAAGCCTCTCGTCCTTTATACATAAAAGTATCCGAATCATGCGTGACGCAGATTGATTACGCAAGCTTTTCTCGTCGGCCGCCTGAGATGAACCTGGAGGAATTCAAATCAATCACATTTCCCCCTCCCCCTCCAAATGGATTGAAAGCTCAAGTTGTTGATTTCCGTGCTTAGTCAAGGAATGTGACTACATAAAATGAGAGAAAAAATAGCTTTTACATAATGGATACAAGGGTATTTGCTTTACATGAAAATGCAAATATAAATTATTGTTTCAAATTTATGTCTGCTGATTTACGCATATTTTAGCATAAAATCTTTATTTCAGAGATAGTTATTCAGAAATGTAAAATAAAATCTATATCATACCATGTGATAGAAATGTGCTTAACACAGCAATTCTCTGTGGAGTACACCCTATAAGGAGGGTGACGTGATAAGACTAGATGGAGGATATTGAAAATAATATATAATTAAGAACATAGATTAATTTCTAAAAAGAAACAAAACAAAATACATTCTGACATAGTAAAAATAAAATACACAATTACACTGATTTAATGCAATTATAAATAAGACTGTATCAGTTCTAAGAAAAAGTTTTTAATAATTTACTTAACAATATTAAATTAAAAAGGAATTCAATACTTATTTTTGACTCCCTTGATCCTATCTTGTAAAGTAAAATTTATTGAAGTAACGATTAATATTAGAGGCAGACAATCTGAGTTCTATTTTTATTACCTAGCTGATACCCGCGTACAGTTTGTTTTCAAAGCAGCCATCGGTTCAAGTCTAGTTTTTCAAAGTTAGGGTGTTGAAAAAGTTAGTTTTATATGAAATTCTCTTGTTTTCAGCACAAAAAAACTTACTATCCATTCTTGCCCAAAATTTAAAGAGAGATTTATTTACTAAATTGCCTTTGATTTTGCTACTTTCTATGATGTCTCTGAAGGTTCCCCCCCTCCCCCCCGCCCCCCCCCCGGGGGGGGGCCCATCACCAGTATTCTAGTTTTGAGAATATTTAAATGGCACTTCTAATGGTTCTAATAAATTTAAATTCTATTTATATTTAGAACGCACATTGATAATTATTTCCAAATTGCTTAGTACAAATTTTGTTTTATGCTATATGCAGTTATATCATCTTCAGTTAAGCATTTAACAATTCACATTTATTCAAAACTGAGGTAGATGGATTGATATGGCTGCTACCATCTGTATCTCTCTCCCAAATCTTACTGTATAAGTGGGGGGGGGGGGGACATTACTTTATGACATATTTTCTTCACAGCAGTTGAGGGACTTAGGGAAAGTATTTTTAAATAGATCCGTGTCTCAGTCGTAACCTGTTACCAATTTTTGTCAGAAAGTAAATGCTTTTTAAAATTTATTACCACAATAGATTGAGTATTTTCCACGCTTAAAATAACAACTTTCGCACGTTGATCTTCAGCTTTGTACATTTTAAAACATTCATCCACATTTGGAATCGTATGTAAGTCTTATAGCTTTAACTTTCTGCTCCTCAGTTTTAATTTCCAACAAAAAGTATTAATTTTATCATTCTTATTCATACTGCGTATTTTCACCTTGAAGTTAAAAAGGAAAGTATATAATTTCTCGGATATGAATCGATCAAGTGGCTTAATTTCATCACAAATAAACCATCTCAAACCTTCTCGGCTTCCGGTCGGATTTCCTGTTTTAGAAAAATATCCATATCTTAATTTATAAATATGTTGCAAACATTTCCCTCGGAATACCCTTTACCTCGCAATAAAATAGCAACGCTAATTGTACTGCGTCCATGTCTTTACAAAGAATTAGATATTAGGGGATATTTGATATAATTTACTACGGTTTCAACTGTCGTTAGCACAATATTCAGACCAGAACTCAACTCTTTGGAAGTCGGAGCTTTTTTGTGAATTATACAAGTTGTGAATTATACAAGGTGATTTTTGTTTCACAAGTGCTACATATTTTGGAAACTTCAGAACTTTAAACAAGCACCATCGGTGGATATTCCGACTCAAAGGATATGTTCACCCTGTTTATAAAACCAACAAAAAAAGCGAGTGCTGTAGATTTTACTTCTATTCATTTACAAAAAAAAGCAGCTCATTCTCCTGACGTACCATCGCAAAATCCAACATGGCAGTTAATTAAACATCTACACTGTTATCTGTTGCATTTTTAAGTTGAATTGAAAACAATTTGTTATGCAGCTCACAAAAAGATTGATGCCGTACATCTTCAAATATGTTACCAATTCTATCGGCCACAGTATCATTTGATTGAGGAACAAACTGGAAATACTTGACAAAATTATCTTCATATTTACTACAAGATCAATTACAGTTCAAAAAATAAAGTTTTCATCAATGGTGCGAGCTTTTTTATAATTCGATATTTGATATGAAACTTTGTAAAATGAAAGTAACGCTTTTTCATTCAGAGACAAAAACTTTCTTTCTACATGATTTTAATTTTAATTCGAAAAATCATCGGATTGCTATCGATTTCATGCTGTCTTCTTCCACAACTTAATAACACGCGTGGAACTTTTCTTCATTTATTTCAGGTGGACGCGGCAGCATAATGGTTATGGTCGCGAGGCGATTCGCGGCCGACGGCTTCGTCGAGTTGGGGATTCGAGTCTTGATGCCACTAAAGATCCACCGTGCTGCCAGGACTGATGCACGTTTTATCTGTACAGGCCGAAATTCCTTCCGTTGACACATTGTAGAAATTAGGAGAGGGGAGGATGCCTGTTCAGGTATCCTCCTTGTCACTTGACCAAAGTTCAAAACTACGAAGTCTCTCGTCAATAGCCCTCGTTTTGCTTCTGGTGCGACGCTAATAAAACCAAACCAATCATTTATTTCAGTACTAGTGAATCAAAATTTAAGCAATTTTGAGAATAATTATATCAATTTTACTTTCGAAATCTCTCTGTATACTTGCTGATGCTTCACAATCATTTAATGCTCGGTTACGCGTACTTAAAAATTTGTGCAGGATCCTGCATAAATCTACTACCATAAATATTTATTACCATGAGTTGCCCATAACGCAAATTTCAACAAGCATTTTCTCAATTGATTTGACAGGAACATTAGAATTGCCTCGACTCTGTGGAATGAAAAGAGTTGTAGAGTTTATATATTTATGTGTCAGGGTCACATAGATGTTTCAAAATGCTCGACAAAAATCGAAATTTCTCACAAAGTCTCGAGAATGTCCGATATGGTAAAGAAAAAAAACATGGTAAAGAGAAAGCAACAGAAAACTATAGATTTTAGTTTTGTCAATGGAGTGGTTCGGTGATGCCAAATATTAATAAACTTACTTATTCTTGGTAAATTTTGGGGTTTTTAATTACGATCATAGTGTAGTTTTAGCGTCAAAATACTCAGAATATGCAAATATTGTATACATTATTATTATTGTATGAGAAAACGGATAGCAATGAAACTTATGATTGAAAATTGGGTCGCAATTATTCAAAGTTTGAGGAACGCTGGCTAAATATTGAAACCCTTCCACACAGGAAGCTTTATAGGCATATATAGTGATTCAAAACCCTGCAGAGAAATTTTATGGAGATTTAATAAATAAATTACTTTTGTTTCAAGTACAAATAGATGAGTGTTAACAAAAATAATTGCGACTGAAATACAAAAAAAAAGTTATGTAATTAAATATATATATATTTTTATTTACAACATTATTTCTTAACAACAATGTTTACAATAACCTCTCAAAATTATTCCCCTTAACGGACCTCTGCAGCATACATAGTGACTAGAGTACAACTTTAAAGAAGCAGGATTTCCCTTGCACTTTTGCTGTCACAAGGTTTATTCGAGTGATAAGGTCCTCGGCAGAATCAATTTGATCATACTTGTGGTCTTATTCCAATTTTTTTTGAAGCAATCTTACAATCATTTTTTTTTCAAGTAATTTTAAGGAAAATCACAATAGGCGAACCCAAATTCTTTGTGTATGAATATGTTGGGGGTATGCAAATATCGCACTTCACTTGATTCAGATCATTAAATTGTAAATAATTCAGGACAATTTAATATTGAAAAGATCAATATTTGTATGTTATTCGATTTATTGTATTGTGTGCAAGATATCAGATGCCCAAGTAGATCAAGTATTAGAAAGGAAATTTAGTTAAAATTATTTGCAAAGTTAATGGCTAATGGATAACCGAAAATATTCAGCTTGCATCCTAAAATTAACAAGATAATATGGAACATAGTGATGAAGAACAACTGTTGAATATCTTTATAGACATGAATACAAGCAAGATTTGAAACTCTAGAAAACGACTTAAGAGACTCTGGTTAGCTCCATTGCGAGAACGATGAAGCTTCTGGATCAAGATGTCTTTTAATTATCCTGGGTGAACTCGATATATGGAGGACAGCATTTGGATCGGCAAGGCAAGAACTCCATTGCAAACTTCTGATGGCTGTATGGCTATAAATACTAATTCCACAGATGCGCAAGGATTTGTAATTTTCATATCTTCCCGCATGCGGAAGCCAATTGCTCTAATGTGGCATCACCTCATGGCACAGTGAAAAAGTTCAAGTGGATTGTGCCTTTTCATGGCATGGTGAGAATGTGGCAACTGGTTCAAGAAGTTTGATAATAATAACAGTAATAAATATTCATAAAAGAAGCCGCAGAGATATTTTCTTAAAATAAATCAAAGCTTATGTATGAACGATGCAGCTAGTAAATAATTTTTACTTCTTTTCATTCCTATTTCTTACGCTTTCGTCTCAATACATCAATTGTATCCACACATTACAATACAAAACAATTCAATTGTGGTATTTACTATTAAATTTAACGTTTTTTCCATAAGATCTAAATCACTCTAAATATACATTTTATTACAACGAAATTGCTTAGTTATGAACAGAATTCCATTCCATTCACAACATTAAGTTTTATTTTAAAATTAAAAAGAATATTCCCATAACAAAGCTCTTAGACCTACTGAATGGTTTATTGAGATGTACGTAAAGAGAAAGACACAGAACCCGAGTAAAAAAGCTTTCCTCAGACATGTAGACGAATACGTGAGCATTTTGAAGCGCTTGGGAAATAAAATCTTTTCTCTTTTGTGCAAATCTCACGTCAGCGATGCTGTACCTGAATATATCTGTAAAATCCCGAAGTTTTCCTGTTCTTAATCTCCATAGCTACGGTAATTCTAGGGTCCAGCAAAATTGGATGGGATGATGTACACAGTAGCAAATTGAATTCTATTGTCTCTTTAGGTTCTCTCACGATGTGCCGTGATAGTTAGGAAGAACATCTCAGGCGACCACCTCTTCTCCTGATAGTGACTCTAAACTACGAGGCATGTTTCACTGAATTGAGACTCATACCAGAAAGCCAGTCTTACAGGTATAAGTTTCAATTTTGTTATTTAATATTTTGGTTGATATTTTCTTAGCGACTCCAAAACCTTTGTTGAAAATTCAGTGGTGGATATGAAATATATAAAACTGTATGTAAAAAAAAAAAAAAAAAAAACGTTTTAACTAACTTTTTTTCGTTAACATGTTGGTAAACAAGAAATTAAATAAAGTACATGAACAACTCTCTGTTGTTTTACAATTATCGGTATACCAATTATAAAAAATAGATATTCATGAAATTATCTAGTTTAAAAATCAGTCTGTGTGAGTGTGGAAAGATGTGCTTATTACTTGCTACGGAAATGAGACCAATTCCATACATTTTATTGAATAAAAGAAGAATTTAAGACAGAAAACATTCAAAATATTTATTGAACTCATTCATAAATACATATCAGTATACAATTGCAAGTTTCTGAAAATTGTTATTTCTAAAATATAAAATTACAAGATCAAATTAAAAGTCATTTCTAACTTATAATGCATCTGCACAAATAAATATTCACCCTGTAAGAGATAAAACTTAATTTAGCTCAAAAATATTTATCGAATTGAATACATCATTCAAAGAAAATAGAAAACTGTGATGCAAGTAAAGCATAATACAAAAATTGGAGTAATCCTTGCAGCACTTACATGAAACCGAAAATAAATAATGCCACGAAATGCTTTCAATATTCTAGTAGTTTGTTGCGGCTTATTTTAATAATCGCTGTTGATGTAAATATTGATGGTGTAATATTTTATGGTTCGTTTATGTTTTCTAAGAGGAGTACAGTGTAGTTATAAACGTTGGTACTCTTATTTTGTCATCAAGAGTGTAAATAGTTTTTTGTGTAGTTAAGCCTTCATATTTCTTCCTTTTCCTGTACCATTATTATGCCTAAGCTTAGTATGTATACAACGCTTTGTAAAGATACATTTTGAAAGGAATCCCAAGCCAAAACGGGAAGATTTTATGACCATTTAATTTTATACAACCGTGAAGATAATAAACAAAAAAAAAATGAATGAAGGTTTGGTGTTTTAAATGATTTTTTTTTTAAAAAAACACGATACATTCATTAATAATATGTCACAAATATGTATCAATAATAACTCATCAATCACACTCTGAATAATTTATAAGAAAAGTATTTCTGTGGAAAATATTTTGCAAAAGAATTTCGCAACTAATTTCTGTTTCCACAAATTTAAGAAATGAAAACATTTTAGAAATTAATGGTACTACGAACCTGAATCAACATTCATTCTGTCTAAGAAATATTGTTGAATTTGCTTTTAACAATATTGAAATATTCAGAATATTTAATATATTTTACTGTTCAACATTCATATATAAAAGGGAAAGAGAGATGATTTTTATCTTCTTCATAGTATTACTATTATTAGCATTTTATTTTTCCTACTTGTTTGTATACTTGATAATTATTGCTGATTTATTTGATAATATAACGGTTTTCAAAAGCCAGTTTACCACAATTAACTTTCATTGGAATATATCAAACTTTATGAAGATTATTTTTGATAAGATTCCTCGTGGTTAAATATATTTTCTCTTTGATGATTAATTCTACGATTATTTCAGGGGATGATGGAAACTTTACCATGACACGAAATGCTTAATTTCATCTTTGTTGTTATCTAAAAATGTATAGCATCTTTGTGTCTCAGGCGAGTATTTCATTTTAAGAGAATTTATGTTCCATCGCTAACTTTTTTTTCAATTTTCGGAGACTTAGATCTTCACATATAAAACAAGAGAATTGAATTCCAATGACATTTTGATTTCGGTTTTAGATATACGCCTTCAATTTTCATTAACTACTACTTTGATAAGGGATTAGACTTTCCCGATATGAACCGTTGAACTTTGGTTGTGAACATTTACGTTGTTCGTAATAAAATTACAGTTTCAGCCCTTAACTCGCCGTAGTCGGCATCCATGTTTACTAAACCACAAATTACAGTATTAAAATAAAGAGAGCAATAAAATAAAGTCCAATATCGATATGAATTTCCTGCGTGAGGTTTACACTATTTTGAAATGATATTTCATTGTTAAGAGAATCATTTATATAAGAAAAACAATTTAACATTCTTAAAATTTGACCATAAAATGAATGAAAGTACAGCTGATCTTAATGATAACGAGATTTTAAAAATTATCTTTTACAAAAAAAATGCAAATTTAAACATTTTTCTTTCTGACAAATGGTAATTCAGATCCAATGCAAACATTCAAATCCAAAATAGAACCATTCTATCTTTTTAATTGGATTACGCTCTGGTTTTACGACCATTGCCTCTTTTCGAAATATTTTGTCTGAAACTTTTGGGACAAATTTTAAAGATTCTGCTCACTTGGATTTTGTTATCTACTTTTCAACTATTACTTCGTTGCCGCGCTTCATTTTAGGATTTTGATAATTTTCGTTTCCTTCTCACACACCCTAAGAATTTTCTTCCACATCTCTGTTGTTTCATTTTTTAGTTCTAATCATGAAAATAATTCTTCTCTACATCTGAGCTTCCTCTTTGTTTTTACGTTCTCATGCCCTTTTTGACTTATTTTTTCCTTATATTCCTGATTTTTCTCATTTGAGATTTTGTATCGTTAGAACTCCATAGCCAGTTTATACAACGATGCATAAAATAAAAAATAAAAAAGTATTTTAATGATTTCTTTTAACTAGTAGCCCTGATGTTACATGAAAAAGATTAATTTGAAATTCATAAAAAGAGAGCCATAGTAAAACTACGAGTTCTTGCAATGATACAAAAACTCAACAAAGAATATAAATTTCTTTTTACAGACCAATTCATACAATTCGAATTTTTTATTCTGTCCCTATATCGGCATTATAAAACAGTAGAAATTGTGGATAGTTTTAATTTTTTTCATTAATTCGAATTTTTCGAGAGATCAGCAATAAGAATCTCGTCACTTTTCCTGATTCACGAATGAGTAAGAAGACACGGGATGAGATTACTGACAGAATCTGTATGTAATATTTTTATTTGGTGGATATTGTAAAGCAAAGAGTAAATGTTTACTGCTGATTCCCTCGCTATTTTTCCTTCTTCTAACACTTAGGAGATTTGTTGAAATGATAATCTCTTCTGGTAGATGAAACATTATTTGCATAAATTTAATTAAAACTATTAAGGCAAAGTGAACAGATTTGATGAATTGTATTAATAATTAAATGAAAAATATTATACTAGAATTAAAGAGTTTGAATTTGATAGTGAGCTAAAGTTGTAAAGGATTTCCACTTCTATCCGACTCTTGTGCCGTTATTCAATTGAACATAACTAAGTTTAAAAGTCTATAATTAGTCTAATAATATACAAGACTAATCCAACTTAATTATTTATTTACCAATCATAATAATATAGTGTATCTCTGCTTGGACTCCAATCCTATCCAACCAATTTAAATATCGTTGAGACTAAATAATCTTCCCAAGACCTCTCAGTTAAAATCGTTTCCTCCGACAGTTCCTCTGTATCCCCAATAGTCGGTAGCTATATATATATATATATATCACTTTTGATATTTTCTGCTTCTTATGAGATCTGTACTCAGAATTAACCTTTCTCTCTCTCTCTCTCCTAAATTTCCTTTTACTTATATATCAATGTATCTGAATCATTTCACTTTATTTCCGTCTGCCTCTAATTAACATAATCACGTTCCATTTGGGTTGGGAAGAAATTGTTATTTTATGCAAATAATCTCAATGAAAGTACCCCAGGTAGTGAAGAGAAAATCATGAATAGTCCAACGTCACAAAGTTATCAAGAGGAAATCGATATTGGACCTGCATCGAGTAAAGAGTTTTTTTTTGGAACTTACAGTGATCAAGCTCTCGAACTGGATTAGCAAATGTTCCACACGAAAAATAGGACAGGAATTGAATTTTAAATATTCATAAATTGAATAAAAAATAAATTGTTTATCATCCTTTTTCATTCTATTTGTTTGACTCTGTAATTTTAATGTGCCCTAAATAAGCATAGCAGTGACAACATGAGGATATTATAACGGAGAGTCACAATTATCGGAAAGACTTAGATATACTAAATCTTGACCCTGATTTTCGCAATTGGGAACTTATATTCTAGCAATCTCGGATGAGGTCCACAAGATGCGACTAAAAATAACCGATCGATCTTCTGACAGACATTTCAATATCGAATGACACAGAGCCCGATCAAGCATTGACACTTTTTCATTCCTACCCCCTGAAATAGCGGACCCCTTGAATGTGACGTGGCCTTCGTTCTTATCAGACTTGCCATCTGCGTTCAGTCAAAAACATTTTAAGAGTTTCAAATGGCAACGAGTTAATGAAATATTTCTTTTAAAATTCAGAAAATCCAATACACAAAATCATATTTTACTAAAAAAAAAGTATACAATGATGAATGTTTACAAAACATACTCATATTTTTGAATTGCTTCGGCAGCTTAAAGAGGAGCGGGAAGAGAATGAGATGACCCACGATAGGAAAACCTATCACGTCAAAGGGAAATAAAAACATTTAAAAAATCAGCGTTTTGTTCCGAAAAGACTATCATTTGAGTATTCGCGAAGTTGCAGAAACCATAGTTATAGATAAGGATCGGCAGAGTTTGAGCGAATGGGGAAGAAAAAAGTCAGGGAATTTTCATCAGAGCAACTCTTCTAACTACAGTTTTCCTATTGCATTGTTTATCAAGCTATGCGTGGGCAAGAATAACATCTTTGTGTTGGAATATCATTTATTTTAACGGGCCTCATCAAATGTGACTTTTTTATATTCTCTAAATTAAAATAAGAACCGAAAGGAATAAGATATGAGGTGGCTCAAGTTGTAAAGTAAAAGGTAAAGAAGAGCATGAGCATGCTTTCAGAAAATGACGTTCAAAATAGTTTTGTCCTATGGAAAAGGGATAATGTTAAAATCATGAAGAATAAAGAAAAGAAAGGTTTTTATTGTATTAATCGGGATTTTTAATCACACCTTGCATTTCAACGTAAACTAAGATAGCGACGTTACAGACGCGGGTACCATTGCTAAAGAGACGAACAACAACCAAGTTAGAGATGGAATATATGGGGGAGAAGAAGACCGGGAAATCCAAGAACGCCCCCTATCTAGTACAGAGAAGCAGTGATACGTGTGAAAAAGTACCAAACAATTAAAGATTTAATCAAAAATCAAATTAAAAATATACTTACAAAAATCATGCAAATATTTACACAAAAAAAGTGAAAGAAAAAAATTATCTAAAATTTAAAACCTTAAGTAGTCATAACAAACTATTTTAGAATCAAACAATTCAAAACAAAGCAAAGCAATAGAAAAGGCAAATTTAGGAAAACGGAATTCATGTAAAATTACTGAAATTATTTTTTTTTTATAAATCAAAAAATTGAAACAATCTAAAGATCCAAAAAACTTATAAGAGGAAGTCAAGATAAACAAAAGCAAAAATTTAGAATAATGGAAAGAACGTAATTAATAATGTTCTACACTTTGGAATAGAATGATATGTGTTTATACCACTAATTACTGATCATACCATCAAAATTCAATGAATTATATTATAAAAATATATGGTAACAAACGAAAAATTAGCAAAAAATCCAGATATGGAACCACAGAAAATATTAGCTAAAAGCATAGTAATCATTTTCATTTTAATTGTAAAGAACCGAATTACAGATAATATCTAAAATATTATAAAACCAACTGAAAATCTAAATAAAAAGAGAAACATCATTAAACCATAAATTAATTTTAAAAAAGTAAGTATTCTAAAACGAAATGTAATATAAAACAAGTACAATTGGCATGCCTTTAGAAGAAATTCGTAAACTTTTTCAAGTATACAAAAAAACATGAAGATAGAAATTAAATTTAATCTTATAAAACAATAAAGCAAGCATTGTTACCCACATACGTTTAAAAACTTATAAAACACTACACAGATTTCAAACGTATTCTGTCTATTACCTACTTTACCACATGAAAGAATACACCAACAAACTAAAATCTGACTGAAATATTTAAATGAAACTATGAATAACGGGAACTTCAGCGCATCGAAACTGCGCACTCAGCAGGTGTATATAAGAAGTGATTCCGATGATCAAATTTTCTGTTGCATTGCGATTTAGGATATCTTTCAAAGACTGAAAAAAATGCCTCGCCACAGAATTCGAGATCATTACCAGCAACTGTCAGAGTTTGAAAGAGACCGTATCATTGGATTGAAAAAGACTGATTGGTCAAATCGAGAATCACTAGTCATATGGGTCGAAGCGATTAGAAGATACTGGCAAGAATGGGTGGACAAGGGCAGATTTCAGCGTCATGATGGTTGTTGTCGAACTAAGGCCACAGCAGATCGGGAGGACAGAGTGATTGTCAGATTAACTGTCTGAAGGTCATCTTTATCAATCATCGTTATCAATCATCAGACGTGCGACCCGCACACGAATGTCCACCATGAACATTCACAGATGGTTGATAAAGAGAAATCTACTCTCGCACTGACCGCCACGCTCCCTGAGAGGGAAACTTCTGCATTGTACGCCTGCATCACCAGTTCGTGTTTAACACTCGTTCCATTAGCATCTCAGTATCGTATATTTTTGCAAACATGTGTTCAGACCAGATATGTGCTAAATAAATACACTCTATAAGGAAAAAAAACGATGCAACAGGAAGTTGTTGCCCGATTGTAACGATATTTCTTATGCAAAGACATTTGGGCCAAACATGGAAATAATTAAATTTTGGTGTCCAATGAATAAATAGCGGGGGTTACAAAGCATCGGAACTGCGCACTCACTAGGTGTATATAAGAAGCGATTCTCAATCTCATGGTCAAATCTTCTGTTGCATTGTGATTTAGGATACCTTTCAACACTTAGAAAAATTCCTCACCACGGGATTCAAGATCATTACGAGCAACTGTCAGAGTTTGAAAGAGGTCGTATCATTGGATTGAAAGAGGCAGGTAGGGAAAATCGGAGAATCGCTCATCTTATGGGTCGAAATGATGAGGAGATTAGAACATTCTGGAAAGAGTGGGTGGACAATGGAATATTTCAGCGTCATAATGGTAGCAGTCGCCCTAGTTTCACAGCTGATTGGGAGGACAGAGTAATTGTTAGATCAGCCGTCACAGATCCTAATTCATCATTATCAACCATCAGACGTGCGACCCGTACACGAGTGTCCTCCATGACCATTCACAGACGGCTGATAGAGCGAAATCTACGCTCGTACCCACCGCGACGCCCCCTGACACTCACGCCTACACACTATCGATCCAGATTACAATGATGCTTGACTATTTCAGGTTGGAATGATGCTGACTGGGGACGTATAGTATTTAGCGACAAATCCCGCTTCAAACTGTGTCTTGACGATCATCCAAGACGTGTCTGTAGTCGTCCTGGGCAGCGTACTGATCCAGCTTTCACTATTGCACGCCACACAGACCCTCAACCAGGAGTTATTGTCTGGGGTGTCATTTCCCTTGATAGCCGGACTCCTTTGGTCGTCATTAGAGGCATACTTACAACACAGTGGTTACATCAATGACATTCTGAGACCTGTTTTGCTACCGTTCCTTTTGCAGTACCCTGGCCTTATTTTTCAACAAGATAGTGCCAGACCAATTTTTTTTATTTCTATTTATGCCAATGTAATCAGAAGGTGGTCAGTTTATGCCCACACATGTGTATATGACTTGGTCTTCTTCATGGTTTGTGTACTTTTTTTTCTGGAAATATCGAGAATACTCGAATTTTATAATCACTCTTTTCTCTATTTCGTTGTATTTCAACTTGAACATAGCATTTCGGCTTCCAGCTAAAATCAAAATCCATTACGTCACTGTTTCTAATATATTCATCCGCTTAAATTTAAAAAAAAATGTTTCAACATGTTATTAACTTGAAATATATCCTTAAAATCCCAATGTCTGCAATGTGTAATACTTTTTTTTTTTATAAATTTCAATGTATAATTTAATTTCGATAATTCAAGTCTATAATGACAAGGCCGAAGTTCATCTATTAACGGCTGATTTAATTCGTGAGGCCTTGAATTTTGCTACAAGAATAGAACACCATTTTTTACTCATGATCCTGACTTGGAGTGTTCTTTCAAAGTAATCTTAAGTTTCGTGTGGCAAGATATCAAGAAATTTATAAGCAACATGAGAAACCAAAAAACAAAAAAATCTGATTTAAAGTAACAAAAGAAACATAAATTCGTGAAAATTTCTATGCAAAATTTTGCAAAGAAAATTTTTATAATTATTATTAAATTACTAAATTAAATATGAGAAATAAAGTAAATGATGAAAATTCCTGAAAGGACAATAGTCAACTTTTTTAATATTAAAATTAAAGGAAGCGATAAGTTATTAAAATGTATATATTTAAGCTAAATTTAATTAAAACTGTAGCAAACGATGAAACATTGAAAAGTGTCAAAAGTGATCTGGTATGCCAAAACGCCTCAACTAAAACAATAGTCCACTGGGTGGCTAAAAAACAGAAGCTAATAACAGATTTTGTAAGAGCAAGAAAATCAACAGAAGTCGTTAATAACGAGCGTAATTCTTCATTTGAATTGAAACCTACAGTTGTGCTAGGCATATCTGACCTGCCTAATGATGATCGCATTTTTGATCTAGTTCGTAATGAAAGGGTATGCTTGTTATCAAGTAGCGATTAAAAGTTATTATTAGTTTTATTCCTAATTTGAACTTGAATTTTTAAATGTTGTATGTACTTATAGAATAATTTTTCACTACACACAAATTTTTATTTTTTGTAATAAATTGAATTGTTTTTATTTTTAAAAAATGTGATATATATTTCACCATTACTTTTTTTACACGGTTTTACAAGGTACGTATTCGGTGTGTAAAAACAGAGTTGGATATATATATATATATACATGCATATGTATCTATGTATATGTACATATATAAGTATATTTAGTACATATATATATGTACTAAATTAAATATGAAAATGTTAAAATGTCTTTGAGAAACAAGCGTAATCATTAGCCATTCAAAAGAGTTATTTGCATCTTGAACGCCTACAATTCAAGCGAATGAATATTTGATTGTGATCAGTAAGATTTTTTTGTGCATGCATGTAGTATTATAAGTAATGAGAAAATTTTATGTGCTTTCCTCTGAATATAAAAAATCACCAATTCTTACTATTTTAAAATATACTAATGGACATAAAATTAGCGCGCCAAGAAATCATTGTGGGATCGTAACGAAATTTGGTATGAAGGTACATATCGGGGAGATATGCAAATGATTAGAAATGCAGCGTGATTGCGCAATACGTATAGCAGGTAGAGGACGATTAACGTCCCTCTCCGTGGAGTATAAAACAGGTAACCAAAGCTTGTTTGAGTGCGCGGAATCGTTTACAAAGGAAGAGCTGAGGTAGACATGGCATTACGCCGTTATCGAAGACAATATAGACAGCAGCTGTTGCAGATTGAGAGGGGGAGAATCATCGGCATGACGGAAGCTGGGTGGTCAGTTAAGCGAGTAGCTCGTCAATTAGGCCGCTCTGATTGTGATGTAAGGAGGTGTTGGGACCAGTGGATCGGAGAGATGTCATTTATATCAAAGACCAGGCTCAAGACGCCCTCGACAGACCAGTCGTCAATAAGACTGCCACATCGTAAGAAATGCTCGCGTACAGCCAGCTGCTTCATCGAACGCCATCCAGGCACAGGTAGCACCTTCACTAGGGGACCCTGTGTCTTCTCAAACCATACGAAGGCGCCTGGCTGAAGGACATTTGGGATCGCGGCCCCATTATGTGAGCTGCGCTTGACGCCCGCCCATTAACGCCTCCGTTTGGAGTGGTGCCACGCACGAGGAAACTGGACTGCAGCGGAATGGAACCAAGTAGTCTGTAGTGACGAATCCAGATTCAATCTCAGCAGTGATGACAATCGTGATCATGTGTGGAGACTCCATGGTGAACGCCTCAATCCTGCCTTTCCTCAAGCTGTGGGAGCGACACACTGTTCCCACAGCTGTTGAGATGGTATGAGGTGCCATTGCCTACAATACACTTTCACCCCTAGTATTGATCCGTGGCACCATGACAGCCCAGCGGTATGTCCATGACATCCTGCAATCACATGCGTTGCAACTTGTGCAACGGCTCCCAGGAGCTATTTTTCAACAAGACAATGCTCTGTCTCACACGGCAAGGGTGTCACAAGACTGTCTCCGCACTGTTACTACCCTTCTTTGGCCTATCCGATCTCCAGATTTGTGTGCAATCGAGCCTATCTGGGATCATTTGGGACGGCGAGTTGGGCATCCCACGAGTTTGAACGAACTAGAGACAAGGTTACAGCGAATATGGAACGAAATGTCTCAAGATATTATACAGAACTTATATGCCTCAATGCCCGATCGTATCGCATCGTGCATTCGCGCTACAGGGAGTTCAACAGGGTATTAAAACCTCCATTCTTTTGCCTTTTTCTCTGAAATAAATGATCCTTTTTCTTTGAATTTCTAATCATATCGAAGTAGTCATTACAAATGTAAAATTTCGTTTCATTTTGAAGACTCCTTCTTGGTGCGCTAATTTTTTTGTCCATGAGTGTATTTACCTCTTCTAGTGTTTAGTTCTTTTTTCATTCATATATCCAATAATGTGATATAAAGATGAATATTCCTTACGAAAATAAGGATGTGATCTCATTTACAAATTCTCAATATTAAACTGGAATAATCTTCAGTACAAAAATAAAAGACGTGTTTTACTCCAGTCAAACATTTTATAGTATTCAATCTGATAAATTACTTAGGACGTTACTCAAAATGTTAAAGAATTTCTTTTCTACCATACAAAGCGCCCAGACATGTACTTTATTTGACCTTTGGAATTTGACTTATATCCGAAATTACAGTTAAATATTTTACTTTTTTCCAAGACATAATCATTCCTAAGCAGTTTTGCTTCTGACAAATATATATATCGAAGAAAGAAATTTCATTTTAGTGCTTTAGTGTTATTTCTACTGATGTTTCATATATCGAATAACGGAGTGTAATTTGGAAATTTAGTAGGAAGAAAAGGAATTATATTGAAAAATTTATAGTTTTGAGTGGATTTGTTTTGCGGCAGTTTCCGAGACATCATATTTTGTGACCTGTCTTCAAGGATGAATAACTTTTCTTTTTTCTGCCCATGTCTGAAAAATATATATTTTAACTCGTGCATAGTTACTTTTAAACACTTAAATTTTTAAAGCGTCTTTTTGAATAATATTTTATTGTAATTTGGTTCGGCTCGTTGTGTAAGAAATAATGGTGATACTCCACTTGACATTTTGCTAACATTTTCCTTAAGTGGGGTGTTACGTATATGTCTAGTTGGAAACCGACAGCTTCGTATATCCCGCAACAAAGTTGTCGTCTTTGTTCGCCGCTTTCGTATTTCGCCTCGAGTATTCATCTTATTTAAACTGTATAATGAAGCAAAAGTTCAAACAAAAAAGTCACACACATATGTAAACCACGTTATTTCATTCAAATCTACGAATAATCAACATTTAAACAATATATTTTATTAAGCATTAAGAGTGTCACAAACCACTTAAAAAGGTCGTTTCATTACATGTTTAGACCAATAGAGTCAATTCTTTCTCTAGCTTCCAATTTTTGATCTAAAACATCTCCTTCTTTTCGCTTTGTTATCGCACACTAATCTGAAAATTAAAATTCTTGAAACCTGGTTGAAAACTTTTGGCATCCTTCAAGAGCGGTCTCTGAGACCTCATCTTCCTTTGAGTGTTACAATTGTCGACAGTAATTTTTCTATCTGATATGTGTTACACAGAAGAGCTGCAAAAGATTCTAGAAGAAGTTGGAAGTGATTTTAGCGGAGGAATGGACCGCGAAGAACATTTTGTCAGTGAAAGATCCCACTCTACATACTGAGAAGTTTTTTCACATGACAATGATTTCTCTGAAACAGAAACAAAAAGTAATTCATTGAAATACTATTATGAGAAACATTTATTCAAATTATCATCTGTTCATCCTGGTCAAAATATTATTATTAGAAATCCAGCTACAACATACTATGAATTCCGGGATAAAGACTTTTCAGAAAAGCTTATAATTCCAATAAAATAAAACATATATAAAAGATGTAAGAGAACTACTTTCACGGGTGAATTTTTACGCATTTGTATGTTTTGGACAAATTTAGTCTACCAATATAACTTAAAGGCATTTCAAAATGCAAGAATAAATCGAAAATTAAGCCTGACGAAATAACGGATATTAAGAAGTTGACTTTCAGAATATGGAGCAGTGCAAAAGAAGAAAATAAAATTTTTATGAAATAAACATGTTACTTGTGCTTCCCAAACAAAAAACGAAAGACAGCATATGTATGTTTATCTTTCCAAGCCCTTTTTTGTTTGAAATGCACCAGGAATTAAGCAATGAATATAAGGAAAACAAAGACTAATTTATTTGTTTTAGAAAATCCGCTGAATACTGACAGTTCAGATAAGGTCAAAATTCTTCTGTATTGTACTGTATTGAATTTTCTCCTATTTTAATTACATAATAAATTTAAAAACAGAATAATTGATACACGGTATATTCGTATACATTATTAATTTTAAAAAAATTACTACAGTATATGACTTTCACAGAAAAAGCTAAGGTTCTGGCAAATATTTTTCTGAAATGTTTCATTTCACTTAAAATACAAATAACGTAAATATTGTGAAAGTTCAACGTTCAATAAAAATCTAAGTGAAATAGCTGGATGGTATTTTCACTAAACATTTTTTTAAGAAATTATAGTTATAACAATAATAAAGAATTAAATTCTCTAAGATCGCTCGTCTTCTGTTATTTCTTAAAATTCTATTGTTTCATTTGAAGCCGTTATACTTAAAATAGTTCATATTACGTATCTAAATTCAATATGTTTCATAATAGTTAATATAAATTGTTTTAATATGGCTAAAGAGTGATCTA
Organism: Nephila pilipes; assembly: GCA_019974015.1. NCBI lineage: Eukaryota > Metazoa > Arthropoda > Arachnida > Araneae > Nephilidae > Nephila > Nephila pilipes. The sequence goes on along the minus strand of BMAW01089045.1, from coordinate 7,202 downwards.
TACCAAATATTTTAACCACTTTATATTGCTGTTGTTTTTCTTCTAAGAAAAAAAAGGAACTATAAGCAATTTAAAGAGACGTTTAAAGGGTAAGGTATATCGTTTTCAGAAAGCTTATATTTATCTTTCTTGCTTTGATTGTAATAGGTTTAAACCTGTTCAAAGGAAAAATTGCGTTAAGCTTACAGCCTAAAATAAATTAATTAACACCTAAATATTTAGTTTCCCAGAAAACCTATCACATTATTTTCTTAAATTCAGCACAAATACAATTTTTTTATAATTCAAGCTAGAATTATTGAAAAAGAAATTAAATATGAAAAAATATATTATAACAAGACACATCCGAACTTCTCAATTTCTGTTTTTACATGCAAAAGGAATTAACGTTTCAGTAAAATAATCAAGATTGAAAGTTGCTCGCAAGCCAAGAAACTGTTGTTTAATACGTATATGAACAAAAAATTGAAATTTAGAATGCAAGGCGTATTTTGTTTCTACGTAAGAACAAGAATCCTACTTTTTCTGGTTATCCCTAGTATTACCGTATCGAAAATTTTTGATTTTTTAACGGATTCGAATTTCAACTGATTCAGTAATTAATAAGACGTTGTTAGCGTTTTAATGAACGTCTTATTTTTTCTGTGTGAGGAAAGGCTGTACTTTTAAGTTCGCAGAAATAAATTTATTCAACTCTTTTATTTTATAGGAGCTTCCATTCATTTATTCCTTTAAGGCTATGTTGAAATGCAATGAAACTGTGTCATTTTTTACGTAAGCAATCAAGGAGGTTTACTTTTATAATACTTTTGCATTATCTTCCGGAATAATTAAACTAACAAAAATTTGAAATCATTAACTGTATGATGCCAAAGCCTTATATGTATTCTTACAAATTGAAAAAAAATTCCTTCTCAATACCAAGTAGATCAGAGTTGAGAGGAAAAAGGGAGAGAAGATTTCATTCTAAGAAAAGAAACCTTTTAATTAATACATATATGATCCGAAGAAAGTAAAGGTTTCCCAAATAATTAATTCAAATAAATTACTAGAAATCTCTCGCACTCAAATTCTGCAAAGTAAATTTCATTGGTTGTATTTTACATATTTTTTCGTAAATGATCAGATTCTTTTGGTGGATTTTTTGAAAGAAATAATCTTAACTTACAAACATCTACTTCTGAAAAAGCTTTTCTGCTCTGAATCATTAATTTTTTTTTCCGGGTCTTTATTTCAGAAAGCTGAGACGTTAAAATGCTTCACATTTCGCATTTTTAAATGTGAAGCACTTTACTCATTCCATTGAACATTATTGGTGAAAATGTGATACATAGAACGGAGAAAATTGAATTTTAAAATTTTAAGCAAACGGAACATGCCAAGAAAAAAATATGTTTACTTAGCGTTTTTCTCAAAATGTAGTGTTTTAAAATCCTAATATATTTTTTTCAACATGCTCTTCTTCAATAGAACAAAAATAGACCAAATTATAAAACGAGGTATTTTCTGCACTAAGAACTTAATTTTTTCCCTAATAAGCCCTCAAATTTTGTATGTTGCTTAATATTTGTAAAAAATATAAGAAAAATTCCAATCATGAAATTAAAATATTTTTGATTAAGTTAACCTTTCAAAATTAAAATTATGTTCAATTATTAGAATGCTATGTTTATAGGTACTAGTTAATTTCTTAAAGTTGTACGTAATGTTCGTGTATTTAAACATAAATACTTGCTTCGCAAATGTATAAACAGTTCCTGATTATTAATACCTCTTATAAATATAAAACCGATTTTCTGTACATAAAGGGATACATATGTAAACATACATTTCAATGTTAAAATATAACTTCCAATCCTTTAAATTTAAATATTGCGATTATTATTTAAATATGGTATAATTTAAGCTCTATTTTTCATGTGAAAGAAATTTGAATTACCTTAAAGATGTTTGAAGCCCCCAAAAGTTCTAATTCAATGTCGATTGGGAAAATTCCAGCTCTTTCAAATTTCAGGAAAGTAATGATTTATCTTTACTTTCGAATTCACTCATTTGGATTTCAGTCGATAACAGATTTAAGAATTGCATTTTCGCTTTAAACATAATTTATTTCAAATGTTCCATTAAAAGTTCATTTTTCTAATCGAATATAAATAATATAAAATCTATTATTATAGTTCTGAATTACTGTAGAGTAATTCTATTATTTTTTTGTTGTCGAAAAAGAAAAAAAAAACACAGACCAATTATAAATTTTCTTTAATGTTTTAACTGTACCATTTCTTTTAAAAACAATTTTTTTTTTGCTTTCTTTTAAGCGAACCTAGTTGCTGGAAAAAAATTAAGAATGTTTTTTTAAAGAAATTATAATTAGACATATAGATAGAGAAACAATGATAATTGAATTTGGCAAAATTCTAAGAAAAAAATATATATTGCAGTTTATTGAATAATTAATATTATGCATTAAAATACCGCAAAATACTTCTGTTTTTGTTTGGTTTTAAATAATTCCTAAACAATTTATTTTGCAGCGTGACATTTATTTAGAGCCAAAATTAACAGCAAAATAGTTATTTAAGTTACAGAATATACATTTAACAAATCTTTTGCAAAGAATATTCATACCATAGCTTTGTGTGCCCATACTCATTAATTGTTATAATAATGATAATACCATTGAACAATATATTGAGAATAGATTCAAATGTAAACATTTATTTACTTTTTTTTTTCATTTTTTGACAACAATAATTACTTTGAGCGAAAGATATATTTAATTTAACGATTTATCATTTTACTAAATATTTCAAAACGATATATCTGTCTCTTGTAATAGTTAATTGAATTTTATTATTTATTTTAATAACTTGAATGTTCTGGCGTAATCGTTTCTTTTATACTTTTATTAGCTGGGTATTACATCTGTTCTTTGCATGGATGAACTGAAAAGTACAAAGATTCGGCTCGAAATTAATTTTTTTTAATAATGATCAAATTTTGAATAATATTTTGATATATTTTATGTGAACAGTTAATTTTTATTAGAATTAAGATATTATTAGAATTTTTCTGCTATCTTATTAAAATAGAGACAATTGCTTATTCTATTTACCATTTCTATAAAGTTTTATTTGTGTACAAGATTTCTGTAAAAAACGTTTTTAAAATCTTCAATTGACATTTATGAACGCTGTTTTAAAAGAATAGCACAAAATCGAATAATTTACAACTCTAAATTGGTGTAAATTATTGTAATTTTTCCACATTTCGTTCAAGAAATACTCAGCAAAGTGCACAAAAATATGTTTTCAACATTATTAAAAAATCTTAAAAGCAGATGAAAATTATTAAAAATGAAATTAAATAAAATCAAAGAGCCAAATTATAAGAGAAATATTTTAATGTCAATTGATGATGATGCCCCTTATTGTAGAAAAACGTGGATTTTGAAACAAATTCAGCTAAAATAAATTTGATTTCTTTTTGGTAGGAAATTGCTTACGTCACTTTCCAAATGTCAAAGAAGCTCCCTAAAAGTTTTGGAGTGTTGCAATGATTGGTGTAATTTATATAACATACAAACATTCAAATTTAGACATAAGATTAAAGATTAATTATAAATTGTCGTTATCTGGAAAGGAATAAGCTTGTATTTTTTGACTAAGACAAGAACGAGGTACATTATGTTCCATATTGCGAGATAAATTTCGAATAACTCAATCATCCAATGAATGCGACGGTAAAATGATTTATAAAGCTATTAAAATAAAACAATTTTAATTAGGAAATAGATACATTCTACTGCTTTTTAACACAATGTATTTCTAAAATATAAACACATGAACATCTAGTGAAACTGCTGTCATGAGTTCATAGTTATTCTTCAGTAAGATTAATGAGATACTTAATTAAGGTTGTTATATCCATCATAAAAGTTTAAGAACATGCGTTAATGACAATTTTATGAAATTTTACGAAGATGATACCTCGCAGAGATTATATAAAAGATCCTTTGAGGTTATTATTCTGAGGCAGAGATAAAGGATAATCTAATGAATAAAAGATGACGCTGATAATAAACTGTTACATTTAATTTCAAACTGAATTCCTTCGAGACCCGCAGAGGTATAACTGATGAATATATATCCATTAAATTTTTGGAAATTCTCGGCATAATCATAAAATAATACTGAAAATATAATTTAAATATGTCATTTTAATATTAAGTAATTTCCACTCATTTTTCAATAAATAAATAGGATTTGGATGATAAGGAATGAGCACCTCTGGAATGAGATGTAATTTAACAAATAAATAGTTTGAAAGTAAACTGAATATTTTATGTACACCTCATTATCTTATCTTTTTATGGTTAAATTACGTAAGATCATCAATTATTTTGAATAATTCTACTTTGTAATAAAACCCATAATTTACTCAAGATTTTTTGCGTAAACAATTATCAAAATTAAACAAGATAAAAGTACTCTCAAAATTTAATATAATACCATACCTAATGTTCAAAACTGACGAAACAGTAAAGCAATTTCGTAAAATGTTTGTATGGTTTAGATTATTTTTTATGTACGAATCAGGTCTTCATCATTTAAGGATTTTATGAGTATTTTTCATTTACTTTCTACGAAGTATAATTTAATTGATTTTAAAAAAAATTAAAATTGATACAAAATATTTTGAA
>BMAW01089044.1:0-11313 GCA_019974015.1 Nephila pilipes | reverse complement strand
TGTAAGTTCAATGATTGTGGACTTCATAGCCTAGAAGTCATTTATGCGAATTTTCAGCTGGTGGGTTTCGTCGTGTCGTGAGTTCGAGCTCTGATGCCACTAAAAACCCACCGAATAGCGGAACTAGTTCACATTAAATCTGTCGAGGTTCCATGTCCTCCCAAAGGTTTGGTGTGGAAGTTTGGAGAGGGAAGTACCAGCTAAGGTGTCATACTGATCACTTGATCGAGGTTCAAAATTACGAAAGAGATTGCCACTATACCCCTCTACCCTAAGCGTATTCAAAGAGCTCAATTAGTTTGGAATTCTGATCGGCTGTAGGATTTTGCCATTTTATTGATTTCAGCTGTCCGGTGAACCTCATTCAAATCTTTTAGTAAATGATGGATTCGTTGTAGACAGATCACTTAGTAAATGACTCCATTTTTCTCTTATTGGGAAAATAATTTTAAAATTTTCAGAAATAATTTAAAAGTGCTCTTAAAAGGAACATATAATACCTTGGCAAAAATAAATTTCCACCTCGAGAAATCGATACTCTACGATTACAATATGAAAAAGAGTTATTGAAGCTAAGCACAAGGACTGAGAACACTTCTTCAACAACATTAACGAAACATTTGGTCTAAGGTACAGAATTGCTTTCTCGAAACTCCTTGAACTCTCGGCTCTTTGAGGACATAATTCCTGGTTCTTCTTATATCTGACTTTCCAGTCCAACTGACTCTCCAGAAGAGATATAAATTTTAAGTACAATTACTTTTCCCAAAGTTTAATGAAATTTTTTAATTGAGTTTTGAAGAATCGACGCCTCCTTCGGTAGTTTCAACCGAAGAGGTAGGTATCCATAGTGTTTAGAAGTCTTAGTGGTGGGAAGGCTCCCAGCCTTGAATTTTTATACTATAGAGTTTTGAAACATAATTCTTCTAATTTTCACTGCCCTTTTAGTGAAACATATAAATTTATGTAAAGATTTTAATATTTCCCAATTAATATGTTACATTGAAACTCCTTCATAAACCTGGTACGGATCCGCCATCCTTTAATTGTATGGATCAATGTGTTTGTTACCAACCTTTGAGAAAATTATTGAGCGTGTTTTTGTCAAGGGATTAAATTCCTGGATTCATCAAAACAAGATTCAAATTCGTCCAATTCAAGTTAGGTTTAATGAAAATTTTGGCTGTGATAACGCAATTTTCCATTTGGTTTCACATATCAAACGTAATGATATACAAAACACATTGTTGCTATTTTTATCTATATCGATGTTCAATAATACAACTTAGTGTATTCCACATAAATTTTTATAAATTTCCATTTTGGAATTTGTTTTTATACATTTTACTTAATATATCAACATATTTTTTCTAATATTAATTTTACATTAAATTTTAATGTAGAAACTATTTAGTTTGTCTAATCACTCAAGGCTAATTTCAATATAATTACTCAAGGGTGTACACAGGGTTCAGTGCTTGCACCCGTTTTGTAGATTTATTTATTAGTTTTATTTTGCATTTAATTGCGAAAATTATTCAGTTCAATTTTGCAGAGGAGCTGGCAGTTATTTCCTTCAGATATTCCAAAATGAACTTATAGCATAACTCAAAAGTTTTAATTAATCTTATTGCTGAGTATCTAGCAAGGTTGGAGAATGTGACTGAGAAAATTGCCTCTGTTTTATTTAAATGCCGAACAATCCATGGCAAGAAAGCTCAAGGTCGCACAATCTTTATTCAAAACCCGATTTTTATACTAAGTAGTTCCTACATTAACATTAGTAAATTTTTTAAATATTTAGGTATTCTGATTGAGTGTCAATTGAAATATTAACTACCTAACGGAAAAAATATATATATCTCAATATATTTTAATAGTGTACCTTTCGGTGATTTCAATTCTAAAATTATAAATTATGGTACTTGTTTGTTACAATATATCGTGCGGGAATTTGGCGTGATGATCTAAACTCCCTTCAAATTACCAAGTAAACTCTGTTAAGAGAATTTAACTTTTAAAATTTTCCAAGCCCTATAGGGCATTTCCTACAACTGCTCTGCAAGTCATTGCCTGGTTAACACCTATTCATCTTTCCCACTAATTTCATTTTCTTAAATATCTCATCTAAAAGCAGCATAATTCCAACTTTTTTCACCTAGTTAATAATATTCCTTTGTTCTCAAATACTTTACTCAGAGATTTTCTTCTTGAAAAATAAATTCCTTTTCTCAATAAATATTTGAAGGTCCGACGAGTGGGAGATTTTCACTGATGGATCAAAAATTAAGTTCGAAACGGGATTCGTCATGTGTATCTTCCAAAGGGTTGTTGGAAATAGTCTATTTGTTTAAACTGAATTTTTGTAAATCAATTTTTTATACCAAGCTCTCAGCAATCGTATTTGCCGTTTTGTGGGCCGTCTCTCACAATCTTAAAGCTACTATTTATTCCGACAATGTATCATTATGTTTCTATTGCAGAATACCATAGATAAATTGGTCTTTATCAATATCAGTAAAGAAAAATTAGCAACTTATTCGATTTTTACAACTTATACTGGGGGTTTGGACCCACATCTAAAATTATTACAACAAAGCTGCAGATTTATTTTCAAAATTCGTTGTCAACTTTGGTGATGGAATAAATATTTCTGTCTCTCGATCTCATATACGAGTATTCCAGATTTTAAAAAATAAGCTTCTTTCTGATTGAGAGTTCTGGTGGGCAACTTGTAATACCTGTATTCGGATTAAGTCTTATATTTCCATGACCAAATTTGAATTTTTATTCCATTTCAAGTTTTATTACTCGCTTTCTAACTGATCAAAGTCTCTTCGATTGTTATTTAAATAGTTTTAATTTGAAAACTACAAATTTATGCTCCTGTGACTGTTGGAGATGCTGATCACTGCGTTTTCTTTCCCCCTCTTACGAAAAGTTTTCATTTAAATTGTCCTGTTTCTGAAGCAAAGCATATTTTGCTGCTATCCGTGTGTGAAAAAACTAATTTGTATTTCAAGCTTAAATTCTGAATTCTTAAAATAATTAAATCTGAATTCGTAAAATAACTCAACATATTTCACAATTGTTTCATTTCTAAATATTTCAATTTTCTTTTTTTGTGCATATCTTGTACCAACGCTGATGTCAGCTGTCGCCGAGTAGACTGAATGTGGATGGGAATCTTAGTGTCAGCATCCGATATTAGCAAGAATTCGGGTCATCAGTGGAATACAGATATGCGTACAAAAAAAAGAAAGAAAAAAAAAATGGGAAGTATAACACATTGTTAATTTTTATTTATTTTTGAATTTCCAAATATTGTAAAATCTTTTGTACCTTGTTCCAACATATATTGTTATATATTACCACACATTGTTAGCTTTTATTTACTTTTGAATTTCAAAATTTTGTAACATCTTTTGTTCCTTGTTCCAATATGTACTGTTATATCTTACCCTTTATTGTAAATACATTGTTATCTTTTATTTATCTTTAAATTTTAGAATTATTTAGTATATTTTGTTCATTGTTCCAACATGTATTGTTATATCTTACCCTTTTGTTGTTGTAAAATATATTCGTTTTGCTAATAAATGCTGAATGCGGAGGCAATTGTCTCCCATGAGGCCGGTATGTTGCTTTAAATCCTTTGTGTATGCACTGTCCCTTTGGACATTCTACCGCTACCTCTCTTGTTTTATCTAAGTGCAATATTAATAAACAATCAAATTAGATTTTACTAAATCTAAACAATACCAAAACATTTAAGATATCATGTACATCAATAACTAATTATGCATGGATACAGTACATTATAAAATATTTAAAAGTTTACTAAATATCTGTGTAATTATTTTTATCAATCTTTGTTTGTTTCCTTTCTCAAATAAGTATTTTCGAATTTCTAATTTAAGTCAGACTTACAAAGTTACAAAGAAATAAAATCTACGTAGTTCAATGCCCTTTCTTATTAAAATATTTGAGATTAGTTGTATGATACACAAGCTCATAACACCTAAATTTGACTGATGTCTCATGGAGATGATTTTGCATTTTATATTACGAGAGTCAGTCAAAAAGATAGTTGCAAGACTTAAGAAAACAAAACAGAATAGAAATTTTACAATAACTTTATTTTTATCTTACAGTTCATTCAAAATATGCTTTTGAACGTAGCTACCTCCATAATTCAAGCATTTGTCAAAGTGTGGTATACGTTTTTCGATGCCTTCTGCAAAGATATCCCATCTAATGCCCAATAATCCTTCTTGGGTTGCATTTTTTACCGGTTGGTATCATCACTTTGAAAGTTCTTTAATGGGACCAAATCATAGAAGTCACATGGTGAAAGGTCTGTATTATAAGGAGGGTGATCCCACACCTTCCATTTAAACCTTTTCAGAAGCCATATGTTTTGCTGTATATGGTTTGTATTGGCATGCAAAAACCACAATGCATTTCGACAGTTTTCGTTTCGACTATTTTCAAGTGATTCGTTTTAATGCTTCATAATAAGAAGTACTCTAATTGTGGCACCCTTCGGCATGAACTCTAAGTGCACCACAACTTCTCTCTCGAAAAACAGCGTCATCATCACCTTTCCCACAGATAGAACATTGCGATATTTTGCTAGTTAAGGACGAGTTTGCTAGTTTCCACTCAATGGAGCTGTGTTTCGTTTCATGTAAAAATTGGCAAATTCAAGTCTCACTTGCAGTCACAATTGTACTCAAAAACTCATTTCCTTCCTTTTGGTAACATTGCAGAAATGCAAATGCACTTTCAACTAACTTTCCTTTATGTTCCTCGGTCAATAGACAATCATCGTGAGGTTCAAGGTAATCGGCAATGATTTTATGCACACTTCCATAAGAAATATCCATTTTATTTGAGATTTCGTCTATTGTTATGTATACGTTTGCAAGAATGCATTCGTTCAAACGAGCAACGATTTTAGAATTCGTAGCTGTTGATGGTCTTTCATCGCGCTCAGCATCGTCAATATGTGTACGTCCGTTTTCAAACATGTTGCTCAACTTCTCGATAGCTTCACGTGACATTGCATTCTCAACATACATTTTATTCAACTGCTGATAAATTTCAGTGCAGTTAAATCTTTTCGTTCATAAAAAACGAAACTCAGCACGCATTTCAAATTTCAACACCACTTGTTTCTGTCGAGATATGATTTCAACTTATTATCAGGAAAAACTAAAATACCCTCGCGAAAGCCATTTCGTCATACGATAAAAATATATGTCTGAAGTGTTACCATACAGTTTCAGCAAAATAGCCTTTGACTGAATTTTTTTTTTCAAAATAGTGCAACTAAATTTATGACTGGCCTATATAGAATCGGTTTAAAAATTTCATAAATGCCTTTTAAGACAATCAGCTATTAAATATGGCAAAAGAGGTAAGTCTTTAAGCAAATGCTTACACTTACTTTATAAACCAGATTGACAGGAAAATACATTTCATTATATAAGATTCATTGGATCCCATAACCCTTTCGCTACCGGAGGGAGAAAAAAGAAGTGCTTCTCTGGGGCCGCGGCTTCATACCGCGGAGTGTTGCGCTGTGCCCAGAGGATTTTAGATAATGAGCCTAATTCGTTAAAAAAAACTCCTCTAAAATCAGCTATATATTAGAATATTTTAGTTTTACATTTATTATATAAAATGCGTTAAATTTAAAATATTCGGAAGGAAAAAAATTTAATCGAAAATTGTAAGTTTTTACCTAAAATTATTACAAAAAAATAATATCTTTTAAGAAAATACAAAATATATTTATATTTGTTACATAAACTTCATGGTGTAATGATGTACAATTACATGGAATATTAAGATATAAAAAAATGTGTGTGTGAATTTTATTTTGCTGTATGGTATTTTTATTAAAAAAATTCTTCAATGTATAGTCCAAAGTCACATGTCTTACTCACATATTTTGACACTTCACGCAAGATTTTGAGCAAATGACACATCTTCTTCGTCCCCCCCCCCCCCGTTTAATGATTATGTACAGATTTGGATAATTTTCGCTAACATCACTGTCATATTCATTCTTTAATTCGCAAATCTCAGTATCATATAAATACTTTCTTTTCGGCATGACTGTCACTACAAATAAAAACCTACCGAATGAAACGAACAGCTTGGAGCATCTGCTACCAAAAGCCGTAACCCCCATAAGCATCTATAAATTATCATTCGAACTTCTAAGAAGCATGCAAAAAAAAAAATAAAAAAAATAAAAAAATAAAAGCAAAACGATAGGAAGTGCACCCTTTAAATCATGTCATTACATTGAAGGAGCCGCGACGCAACACGAACTTTTAACAATAACCCCCCTCCTGATAGCCAGAATTGAAATCCAAACCTATATCACGAAAGTCGACTTTTCAAATAACCTATCTATATAGATTTTGCGGTATTGTAACGCCATCTAGAAGCATTAAAAAAATCTAATAAAGCGTTCTCATCGAGCGTATCTGTATTGATATGTTGGTCTGCAGCAGGCATTCTCGGAGCGTATTTTATTTGATACGCTGGGCACAGGAGAGCAAACGCGAGCGTAAAACATGTGATACGCTGGGTGTAAACGGGACAATGAATTACACTTGCAATGTTATTTATTCATATTTAACGTTCTGATCTTGAATTCAGTAGTTCTTTTCCTTGTAAGTAATCGTCAACTGCTCTGCGAAGTGTCGAAAGAAATACAAGGAAGATAAATTCAAAGGATCTGTTTATTGATCCTGAATCAAATTAAGTCAAATCGTAAATATTTAAGAATTTCAAACTATTCAAGTAAAATGTCATTTCACAAAACATAAACACATACACACAATTTGAAATAGTCAATAAAAGAAATTGTGTAGCGATTGATTATGAAAGTAGTGTAAGTCTAGTTTCCATAGATATATGAATTATATATTTATATTATTATATATATTCGCATAACATAACCAAAATATGTGTATTTTAAGATATATATTTCATAATTTCTGCAACAATAAAGTTAAAATGTATGCGTGGGACAATACTATAGCTTCCAAGAGTTCGCAGGAAAAAAAACTTTTTTCATTCTGAAACATTTACAAAATGTAACGTTTCAAACTCAGAGTCTCTTGTCATTGCATACATGATTACTGGACAAAATTTAAATTTACAACTAACATTCATGTAGTTAAGAGCTGTCCAATGTTTGGGAAATAACATCTGAAAAATTAATCATACATTTTTACTCTCTAAGAATTCGTATCTTGCAAACGATGGATATTTTAATAACCTGGAAATGGCATTACCAAAAGTGAATTTATTGTATATAATACACGGATTTTATGATGTTATATGACAATGTAAAAAATGATAAATTTATTTTTCTCGAAATGAAATGAAAGAATTTTACTTCAAGAAAAAAAATCTACAAAACGCTCATCAAAAATGGGAAGAAAAATTATTATGGGAAAAGATTTAAACTGGAGGAAAATTGGTTGGATGAGATTTCGCAAAAGTATACCGTATACAATATTATAGGAAACATTTATAGGTCTTCCAAAATTTAAGATTTATCCCTTGCCTGTAGAATTTGACTCCATTAATTTGAAGGAATCGCCGTGGCGTCATTGTATAACAATGCCATACATATTGCATACTAAAAATATAAGGATATGGAACAATTACTACCATATATACCTACGGTGATTCATGAATATTCCAAAGCACTGTCACATAAAGAGCAGATATAAATAAGAGCAATATATTTTAAATGCTTAACAATATATAATAAAAATTAAAATTAAAGAAGAAAGATATTACTAGCATTTTATTTCTGGTTGTTATTTATAAACAAATTTAGATTAATACAAAATACATTTTAAGTGATATTTAATTTTTCATAATTGAAATTAAATAATTTTTACAGTGAAACTAATTATGAAAATGGTGATTTCCATTTATAGTTCAGAAATATTCATTAGTTCAGTTAAATTTGTCTAAAAGAAATTTATATAATGAAACTGCATATTGATAATTTAATATAAATACTGTCAGATCAGTAATTTATATTTTTCGATAGATATTAATAAGCTAACTGTTAATTTTCTGGAAACAGCAACACATTTATTTGTACCTCAATCAAAATAGACGATCCAACTATTGGCAAAACGTACCTCTAAATTAGCGTAACTTTGTTCGCTGATCAAACCCTATCTACTTTGATTTTTACCTTTTTTGCAAATAGGTTCCAGATGTGCAGTTGGACAATAGATAAAAGCATAAACATACTTCTCTTAATACACCCAATATTATTTACTAACAATGTTATTACATTTTACACAAGCATTATTTAATTTGATAAAATTAATGATATGTTTCATTATTTTGTATATGATCACTAACTGACAAACCTTAGAAGACTTCAAAAGCTTTTAAGGCTAACTGGTAGCAATCTAGGAAAAAGGTACAGAAATATGTTAGTGAGCTGAAAACATTTGCTTCATTTCTTATACGTTTAGAGAAACAAAAATTGATTTTACCTTTCTTAAAAAAATATCAATAATTTAGAGAGAGGTCCTCTATGTTTCGTTTAAAATAAATTCTAATTGTACAAACATTTACGTAGATTAAAATCGTTCTAATTGTAAAATGACATAAATAGGTTTGAAAATAAGTACAATGTGTTGATCAGTGAACTATTTTCATTTTATATTTATTTTTTAAATGTTCAGTGAAACAAGTGTAAAGATATTATCTTTTTTTCAAAAAAACAAATTATGTGATATTAAAGTCTACTAAATGAGATAGCAAAAACGAGAAACACAAATAAAATTTAACCACGTAGTATTTACAATCCAATTTAAAATTCTCGTTCGTTTTTTCCTCTTAAAAATTTATGACTCAGATATTGCACCAACAGTTTCCTAGGTATTTAATTTCATTTCTAATCATTGCATAGTGAAAAATCAATCTTTTTATAATTTAATTAATCCATACTCAGCCATTTCCATTGTAGTTTTATTTTTTCTATAAATTTACACAGATTAACATTGAATTTATATTTAGTTTGTTGCAGACGCATAGCTAGCGCGTTAAGTCACGTGAGTTTATTTATTTTACTTATTGCGTCGAATTGTTATGTGGACTGTGAACTGGTTAGATAAAAAATCAATCTTTAGCAACGCTAATCCTCGTTTATTAGTGCATCCACTATTTTGGGGGGTGCATCTTTTTGAACATTTTACAAATTCTTACAAATGGCGCTACAGTGCACTGATGACGTAAAAAACTTCAATGGCTCAAGAGCCAGATATGGCTATGCTGAGCCAAACAAGATGCAACATTACTTAAAACTCTTTTTGTCATTTTATTAGACAGTTTTGATGTAAATAATATGTAAGAAGAGGCATAGTAAAATTGCAATTACCATAAAAAATAACCGAGAAATATCGGGATGAAAATTATTTTACATATTAATTTATCCTTATGTACATATTGATGGTGATTATGTAGAGAAGTTTAAAATATTCAATAAAAATAATTTTCAATCATGATTATTTTTAATAATTATTGAAACTTAACTATATCTCGAGATGTTATTTAAAATTTAATTAAAACCATTTTTTTCCCTTCAATCTACAGATTCCTGAAATTATAAAATCAACACGAGCTTTAGCTTACATTTTGTATGTATGGATCAAATGAATGTGCAAAACAATTTTATCCAGTTGTATCGGTGTAGCAACGTAATTTCAATGCATTTACACAATACATTAACTATAAATTTTCATTGGATTTGTATGTTTAATCGTATAAAAATTCATTTATTTAGTCTATTCATGAAACAAATTAACAAAACATGGACATTTGACTCAGTGAAAGGTGAAATATTTTTACTTCCATATTTGCTTAATGTTTAGTAAAGTTTATTATAATCGAAGGTTACACATTTTGTCCGACTGACAATAAATAGCTAAAACATTAACAGATTTTATCTCAACACCTGATATATATATTGAGAGACACTAATTTTAACGTTCATATTATGTATTGTTATTTCAAACACAAAATAAACCTGAAGCATCCCTTGAAGCTGTATAGTCAACTAAATTTAATTAAGGAATTAATGCAAATGTGAGCGTTTCTTGTTCAGTCAGTCACTAATTATTAAGAAATTCACTAAGAAATTATTCTTAGCATAAATATCGATTCATAATCTTAGGTTTTATTTCCTTAGAATCAAAATCTAACTGAAAGTCGTTGGAACGTTCAAATGCTCATTTCCCCATAAAAGTGCTTCAGTAATTTAATAACATAAAAGACAATGGAACGCTCTATTCTAAACTCAATTATAGAAAGGACAATGAAAATAATGTGTCTCAATTGGGCTTAAAATATTCTGAAGGGAAATTCAACTTAACGATTTCTTGAGGGAAATTATATTAGCCTTCAAAGGGGCTTTTGTTTTCCTACAACTATAAAATGTTGTCGCTGAACACTTTTCAGAACAGCTTTGTTTAATCCAAACGATTCAGAATACTTCCAGTTTCTGTTGTAGTCTACTCATAAGAGTATTACCGTTAAGAATAGATGTTAATATGTAAAAATTTATTTTATACCTTTTTTTTTTCATTTTACTGCAGCAAAACTACCTTTATCTTTAAAAATATTTAAATTAATAATTTATTGTTTTCGTTAATTTTAATTTTTGAAAAGATTATTATTCCTCGCTTCAATATGTTATCATTTGCTTGAATTCTGATACATAACTGAATAATTTAATTAGCACTTTTTGGTGGCTAAATCAGTTCTTTTCAAAAATTTACAAACCATAATGATTTGAGAAGTGTATGATAATATATTTTTTGTAATTGTTTTATTTTAACATTTTTTAATGAAACAGAATAATAATATAATATAGTAAGAGTCACGATGTCTGTACCTTTTACGGGACTGTTAACGCCATCTGTGATGACGTTGAAAAAGAGAGACTTCTTCCCTTCCTCTAGTTGCTGTTGTGCGTGTGTATGCCTGTTGTGTGTTAAAATGTTTTTTCTGTATTTCTTATAAGTATTACTGTGATGTATCCGTGTTCTGTGAACCCAAAAAAAATGCTTTTAATCAACCAAAAGGACAAGATTTTCATTCTATAGCCCAAAAAGCATCTCACTCAAGCATGCACTTCCAATATATAATACAATGCATTGCAATGCAATAATTCAATACAATACAATACATTACAATACAATACATAAATATAATATAATATAATATAATATAATATAATATAATATAATATAA
>BMAW01089042.1:73617-86966 GCA_019974015.1 Nephila pilipes | reverse complement strand
ATATATATATTTGAAACATTTTACACCTTTTAATATTTTAAATATTCATTTAATATTAGAGTGCGAAATTTTAAAACATAAATAAATAAAATATTTTCTAATATATAACGTTTATTTTTTGACCAGTTTAACCCATTTTTCTGTATTATAAATCCTGAAGTAAACACAAATAGGAATCCCTGTTTACATTTTTGTCAGGTTTGAGAGTGGAGAAATCAGATGTAATCAGATTTGAGAAACGAAATTGCTATTTCCAGGAAATTATAGTTGAAAAACTAATAAACTATGTCCATTCTATTTTAATACATAAATTTATTTAAATTATTATTTATATAGTTCTGTTTGAGCTGAAAGAAGACATATCATTCTTTCCAAGGGCAAGAAAATTGTAAAATTATTGGATGTTTGTGGGAGCGGGATTTTATAACATGGTAGTACATTTCTGTATACAAAAATGAACGGTTTATATTTACTAAAAATTAATTAAAATGTAATTATGTATTTTTTCGTATCTCTCAGTGTGAAACATCGAACATTAATTTTTAAAATTTATAAGATTTCCTTACTTTTACAATGTTCAATAACTTATTTGAGCTTTATATTTATTTTATTATAATTAATTATATTGAATTATCTAGAATTTGGGTCTGATTATGATGAGAATTAGAAAAACATTTTTTGTGTGCATATCTCTATGATTTCCTAGAACTTGAATTCATAATTCTGTATGATAAAAATAGATATATATGATAAAAATATGTAGATATTTCTTTAAAAAATATTTGACTTCCTTTGTCTTATTTACTCGCATAATTTAATGTCAAATGAGGAAAAAAAAATACCTTGACTTATCATCGCAACCAGGAATCAAAACTAAAAAAAAAAGTAAGAAATAAAAATTATTTTTTATCAAAATTGATTTTCTTTCTTCTCGATTAAATAAATGAAGCAACAAAACATTTTTTTTTCCTATCATCCAAGTAGTGTGTATAAAAACGCTTGTCCGCTTAGAGGGAAAAAAAAGTGTTGGAATCATTTTTCACGCAACACTATCTTCAAATGAGGAAAAAAAGTGCTGAGTTTTTATCTTCTGACGTATTTATGAATAAAATGTGCTTATGAATACTGAACAGCAGTACAAAAAAAGGAGGAAATGACATCCACATTATCTTACAAGCAATGATTCCTTTCTTGGCTAATTAAACCCATTTAAAAATAGTCACTAAATACGAAATAAACGCAAATAGAAATGCTTTATAACTTTTCCGATTGTTTACATTCAAATAGATCTCTTGCAGTATTGGGTAAAATTAAGGAGAATCTGAAACCAGATCAAGATTTTTTTCTCCCTTTTTCTGATCATGGATAAAAACTTTGAAGTAGTGTCACTAATTGTGTGTGGTTGTACCCTTTGTATTTATCTAAAGTATCATTAAGTCTTAAACAGAAAAAAATCATTGTGCAAATATTTAATTTTTTTTGGTACTTTTTCATTTCGCCACCTCAAGCGATAAATTCGCCAAAAATGATACAACCGATTCCAATCGGAACATGTGAATACTATGTCTTGTCGCCAATATAGCCTTCTTGGCGAGATTTGCGCCAGCGAAATGGAAAAATACTTTTCTTTTTTATCATAATACCATGTAGGTTCTTAGAAATTTGCTGTAATAGATAGATATGTTTATCACATAGGTGACTAATGCTTCTTCTGAAACTGTAAGAAGATTCAATGAAATTGCTACTCAGTTCTTAAAATAATTATATAATAATACTCAGTAAATAATACAAAGATCACTACGATATTGCTTCCGTTCGCTTCTTATAAAGTTTTCAAAATGGCTCTCTTTATTATATACTCAGGATATGACAATTAAATAACTATAATACGATTAATGGGTCTAATCATCATTTTTCAATAATTAATTTCGTGAAAGTTCCCTTAGATTTTAATTGACATCTTATATGTTGTTTGGACCTATTTATATTCAATAGCTTTTGTTTCATTAATACATTTGTAACATGCTTTATTTTGTATGCAGTGTTTTGTATGTATGTAAAATAATTATTCTGCTATTCTTACGCCATCAACCCAGTTTTTAACTGTTGCGTGTTAGCAACATCCTTGTTGTTTTGGAAATGAACTGGGTTAAGCGGGAGACCCCATTAGTGTAATAATAATTCGCTTGTTCGCCGCACAGATTAGTTGCTGGCAGTGTTAGTATACGAGCTCGCCGAACAGTTTAGCTACTAGCAGTCGATAAATTAAATTTATAGTTTGTTGAAAAGTTTCGTATCTTTTTACACACGACTATATGTTACGTATTCCATAAATAGATAATGTCTTTAGTTTACAACCTTTTCAGACTTTAGAATTTTTTTTCTTTTCAAAAACAAAATTAGAATTTGACATTTTCATTGATTCGATCTTTTCGTTTTATATCACTAATACGCATATAATTACATGTAACTAGAAATACATTTTTTTTCGATGTCCTCATTTGAAATGAGGTGCAATATATAACACTTGAATGAAATATATTTTCTTTTTTACGAGTATTTGGTGTTTAGCCCGATATGACCCATGTTTTATACGTTTTTCTCAAAAAAATGAATTTATAATCCTCGTTTCAACTTCGCAGTACAATATCAAAGTATCAGATGAGGAAGGAAAGAAACCAGCTTACAATTTATGTTATGTATTGAACAAAAAATAGCACATAATAGTTATAACCTTTTTGAGAAAAGTACCATAAACGTATCAATCGAGATCGTCGTTCATGGCCGAATGATGAATAACCACATTCTAAGTATGCAGCGTTTTCTAAATATCTCGAGATGGCACCCTGTGACCATTATCTTTGAACTAAATAGTAGTTTTAAGATCTTGACCTTTAGTTTGATCACAGTCTGTCTTAATTCAGTATTATGGTCACCAGTTGTTGTGGGGGAGGAAGGAAAGTATAATGTAAGCAAACTGAACTCGATTCTTTAAACTTCCATTTGATGTGCAATCGTGTTTCTGGTTTTTCATCGAATGTTTTATATTAGTTTTTGCTATTTATTTTTTATTTTGTTCTTTTTAGAGCTGTACCGTTTGACTTTGCGTTGCTTTTGTGTGTGTGTGGATGCATTTCGTTTACTTCACTGTTTTATTTCGAAAGACCTTGACTACTGTTTATAATTGCGAGAAAGAGTTACATATCAGAAAAATATACTCACATAGTTGACTATCCAATTAATGATGAGAGAGTGATTAAATATCTAAAAGGTTTGAAAAGAATATTTCTAGAGATGGCGATGCAGACATTTTGTCATAGATCGACAAAACAGGACTTAGCTTTTCTCGGCGCTTCGAGAATTACCACAAATTGTCTTCACATTGAATTTGGTTACTTCTTGTAATTAGTCTTTATTGTATATTTTTTTAATAATTTTAAAGTTCATTAGAGTTTTTGAGATTAAAATTTCGCATTAATTTCAATAATGCTTCTGAAAATTATTACTCAAAATAAGTACTTATTACAAACATTTTTCTGTAAGTTAAAGGGAAAAGATTATTAAAAATGCTAATCTTAGAATATGTAACAGCTAAATTAATAATCTAAAATTTTACCAAAAATTATAACAGCAGGACGAAAAAATGTTCCTTTGTGATTTTTTTAAGTTAGGCTTAGCGATGCAAAAACCCCGGCTCGTGCGACAGTTCCTTTCGATTCTCCTCCGTCCCAAGGGATTGTTTTATCAAAAAGGCATACCGTCCCGAAAGGGATAATTTAGCTAACGCGCTTATAAAGAATTGGAAACTAAGAGATGTATGATCTCAGTGCTTATTCTACAATATAACTGACATGGCTGCCATAAGTATGTTTGTTTTAAGCGAGTAACTTCTTTTTTCAATAAAAATAAGTTATATAAAGGAACCCTTATTTTCTAAAAATAACTTACAAAGTGGTTATCTAAACCTGACAAAAGTATCTATTGAAAAAAACTTCCAGTATTGAAATAAGCCGGAGAAACTGATATTTGTAGCATGTGGGAAAGCAGAAAATAACTGAACGCTTAAAAGAGGAATGTGCAAAGAATCTGACACAAACAGAGGTAAAAAAAATGAAAATATTGTATACATCATGATTGTCTTTAATTCCCAAATGCTTGTATGTATTCCAAATGTATACAGTGAATCGTGTTTCTCAATAAAAATTTATTAAGAATGATAGATGCAAATTATAGTAAAATTATAATTTAAGAATTCTAATACTTCTTGAACTTCTAAATATTTAAAACCGATTCTTAAATATGTATAAATATTGTTAGAGAGGTAGAAAAGCCGAAAGACAGAGAGAATGGGAAGTTGTAAAAGACATAAATCGTGGTGTTTATTTTAATAAAAACAAAATAAGTGAAGTAAAACTATGCAAAAATATTTTCTACGAACTCGAAATAAATATGAAACAAACTGAGTGTAATGGACCTATATAGGTAAAGCGTAACGTTTTTCAACAATATATACATTTAAAAGACTAGAACAGAATACTTTCTGTTGAGCAGTGACAGAGGGCATTATATCGAACTCACAACAGGCGTTGTTTTCTTTGAGTGTTAGGTGTGAGCCTATGCGTATACTAAAGTCTAAGCGTATACTAGGGCTGATGCCCGTTAGAACTAGTTGAAGTCACAAGTCTTCCAGTTGGCGTGGTGTAGGAGCTTGTATAACTTGATGTCAGCTCATACGTTATCCTCGTCACTTGACCGAGGTTCAAAATTACGAAGTCAGTCATCAATTGTCCATGTGTTGCTTATCAGTCATACCATACAGTCATAACATAACAGTCATACCATATTTTAGTTTGTATAGAATGAAGTAATTGTATAATATATATATATATATATATATATAATTTTGTTGCTTCTAAGTTTGAATATGATTTAATGATTTATTACTGTGATTTAATATTTGCATTATTTTCATCAAAATCTTTACTTAATCAATGATATAAGAATTTTTTTTTTGAAAAAGCAATAGAAGTTTTATTTTTTCTATGTATTTTTCCACCTATGTCTATTAATTTTACAAGCTTTAAAGCTTTTTATCTTTCACATCGTTATCAACGTTCAATACAAAACTCATAAGAAAAACTCTTATTTATATTGAGAGGCAAATAAAAATATGAGTAAGTAAATGGATAACGATCGAAATCACCAGTAGGTATGATGAATTGTTCACCTAAAGGAAACGTAGAGTTATTCAACTATAATATAAACAATGATTTTAAAAATGAACTTAATACTTTCTACACATATAAATACTGACAACAGTTATAAAAATTTAATGAGATTAATGCGTCTTAAAATTGCATAACATAAAAGTTCCACGATATCATTATTACATACTGAAACTGAGCAGTATCAAACTGTTTTCATTAAACCAAAACCCTAAAAGTACGTTTTCACTTTTTAAACTTGAACATTAAATAGAAAATGTCAAAACGTTCTATTCTAAAGATTAGTAATATTTAAACCATTCTTTCTTTTAACAAACTAGCTGCTTTTCTTCTTAAATGACAAAATATGCAAATCCACAAAATGTTTTTCAACCACTGAAATAAAATCCAAGCAAAACACTGCTAAAATTTAAGAGAAATGAAATTCGATTAAATTCTCACGTAACACTACTTTCAAAGCACGAAGGAAGTAGTTTTGTTTTGACCTATTGACTTTCTTGAGAATAAAATATTTTTTGTCAATGCTGAATATGATGCCTAAAACCCGATAAAAGGAAAATAACATCATTCAAATTTATATGCTGCAGTGTTTTTTGTTTCTTCAAGTATGGTTGAATTTTAAGAAAATAAGCAAGAAAAATTTGAGGAAAATAATATTTTTAGTTTTGGAGGGAAGTAGTGATGGTTTTCAATTGTTATATTTTTTCTTATCAATTACATTAAATTCTTTAAGTGACCGTTACAAAAAATTATGAGAAGACGAAACACTACAAATTATATGATAAATTATTTAATATACTAATTAATGTTTTTTTAATCTAAATTCAATTATAATTGTGTAATTTTTAGCACATGATTTTAGGTACTCGAAATTTAAAAATTATTTCACTTATAATTTTTCAATAAGAGCATATGTTTATAATAAATTTACATTTGTAATAAAATTATTAAATAAAGTCAATCTAAAAGTAAATTCCTCGTTGCAGAAACATATTAGATTGCATCCCACTGTAATTTGAGCATAAATGAAAATCACATCTTCGCGAACTTAATTAATGTTTAATTAATGCTAAATTTAGTACAAGACTAAAGTATGTGAAACAAATTTAAAATTAAATTAAACTTTATGAAAAACATGGATTTGAAAGTGTAAAATATGTTACAATTTATTCTCGCGAGCATTTTCCTTTTAGTTAACTTCTGGAATTACTTTACTACCAAGTTTGATAAGAGAATCTCGCTCTATGAATGGACCATGAAATATGTAAATTTTCTTTACTGTATAATTTGTTATGTATTAAGGGGGAGAGGAGATAAAATGGTTGGTGAGATTAATAGAAGTGCAATATTGGTTCAAAAAACTTTGAGAAGGTATACTGAAAGTAAAATATTATGTATAAACTAATATCTTAAGTGTATTTAAGGTCCCGAATTACATCAGTAGAATTGTTATTGAATTCCATCCAGTGATCTTCAGTTGCCTATGTGAAGTTACCCAGATACATATAATAACTAAAATATTTGATTAGCAAAGTGATTAATTAATATTCCTACATTTATTAAATTGTTTTGATATTATGTATTCAATTTAGAATAAACTGATCAAACATTTTATTTTCGTTTTATCCCTTATTAATAACCAAAATATGTAATTTAATAGTAGTATTTACTTTCAAACATCCATTTCCATCTAAATTCATTTTCAGATTTTCAATTGGTCAATTTTAATATAGAATATTATTATATTAATAGAATATTATTATAAGATTATTATAAAATACTGAAAAGTAATTATTACAGAGACTCTATATTTAATAAAAACGATTTATTACCCTAATGTATTGAAAAATGAAGTTCTTTTATAGGCTCCCAGGAAAATTTATTGTGAATCAGAGAAAGTAGTATAGGAATCATTAATAAAAGCTTTAAAATACATAAAAAAACTAAACAAAAGCAATGAAGCTTGCAATTAAACTTTATGTAATGTACACTGAAATTATACTTTATCCACATTGTTGATATAGAGTTTCACGAATTTATGTTCTCCTACAATTGTTGTAATTGAGTAA
Source organism: Nephila pilipes (assembly GCA_019974015.1). Classification (NCBI taxonomy): domain Eukaryota; kingdom Metazoa; phylum Arthropoda; class Arachnida; order Araneae; family Nephilidae; genus Nephila; species Nephila pilipes. Next base: position 79,672 of record BMAW01089042.1, on the reverse strand, counting down.
GAGCGTACTGAAGGAAACGATATATTTTATTAATATCGTGAAGTTTATTGGAAATGCAAGAAGATTGTGTTCAGTAATAGGAGTACTTAAATTCTTACAATCAACAAAGGAGATATATTTTTTCAATATTTACAAATTCATATACGTACATCAAATGATATTTATCAGCATAGTAGCCTTCTTTCACTTTGAGGACTGTAAATTGAGCTTCCTTGCGTTTTTTTTTTGAAACAAAAGGTCTTCCACCGTCTATTCGTTCCAAAACTTGAAGGCACTCTGGACCTCATCCATGATTGCAAACATTTTCCTCTCATAAAGAATTTAAGAAAGGTGAAAAGATGAAGGTGTCAAAGGAGGGCTTTGAAAGGGGGATGAATGATGTCGTTGTCCTGCAATAAATACTCTTCTTTCATATCTCCTTTTCTTTTGGACTGTATTCGTCCATAAGTAATTTTTAAGGGTTTCTCAGTACCGCTTAGTATTAATTGCTGCCCCTAAACATTTTCAATGAGGAAAATTTTTTCAAGGTCCCAAAAGACAAGAGTAATAATTTTTCGCAGTGAAACAATGGTTTTGAATTTTTTTTCTGCAAGCTATACACTCACGACACTCCTTCTGCACATTAGTATGGTTCATAACATCATTCCCTTTTATACAATTTTTATTAAATTAAACATTTGAAAAAGCATGTTTTCCTTTACCAGAAGAAACCAGACTATGCACCTCAACTGGCAGTAGGTGAATATTGGAATCGAGAACCTCATTTCAATAATACTAAAACAAGGGGTTTCTACCGACGAAAAAAAACGAGCATGCATTCTACTCTCAAAGTTTGGTCTTGAAAACAGTGCAGCCAAAAAGGTTCGAAAAAATTCCCTTTGAGTGTCAGAGATACAATTCACTAATCTTCTGAATAACCCTAGGAGAAAACAAATTTAAAAATGCAATCTGATAAATGTTTTAAAATATATTAATCAAAATGAAAATATTATTCTCATTTTTTTTCATTCGTTGTGATGTAGTGACATTTGCCTCGAAGCTTAATGTGATAATGTCCATGTGTATAAGGAATTTTCTCATAATTTTTTTATTTTTTTATTTTTTTTTTTATTTTATTTCAGTACTTATATTTTTACTTTAAATGGAATATTATTGATTTTTATGTGAAAAAGAACGAAAAACGTTTTGATGAATAAAGGAATATACTTCTCTTAAAATGTAACGATGTATTTAGAATAAATCTTAAAATTATATAAGAAAGAAAGCAAAACAATAATTATTTCCAATTCTCTTAATTACACTTTTAAGTAAATTTATTATATCAGGAATTTAATAATTTGAATTATTATTCCCAGTAGAAAATAATTATTGTACTATATATATATATATATATATATATACACAATCTTTTAAAATGCCTAATGTCAAGTTAAAAATATTTATATTAATTATAGAATGAATAATATTATAATTATTACTCATGTTGAAGTTTTTAATAATTCAAATAAATTGCAATAAATTTTAATTAAATTCCTTCTGTCTCCGATAAATCTGTAATAAAAAAATGGGCACGCTTGGAATATATAATGTCTTAAATTTTAAAGGTAATTTAATAGCTTTATTCTGGGAAAAAGAATTGCCTTACATTTTTTAAGAATTTTATATGCAGTGGATAAATAAAAGGAATCAAAAATAAAAGTGAAATACATTTCTTATAAACCCAGAAATTAATTTCATAGTTTTTTTTAATCTTCATTATTTTTAAGATTGATAGTTTGATTTTTTTTTAAGTTAATCCTTACAATACTGAAGTATTTAGAACTCCAATTAATTTTTATGACTCTTAAGATATGATATATTTTATAAAAAAAATGTCTTCTTTAAAATTAATTAATATAAGTAGAGGAGTGTGTGTCAAAAATAGCTATCACTTTTGGTTCATTGTAAGAAAAATAGTGAATATAATTTTAAAAAAAATATCATAAAAGAAAAAAAGTGTGCCACATAATAATAGTGAAATTTAGTTTTACTATCGTTTATAATCAACTAGATTATTAAGGGCATGTTTAATAAGTAATTTTCCTTGGTCCCTCCATGTAAAATTAAATTTTTTTGCTAGTATTGTTCTACTTACTACCGTATTTAAATTGGAATAAAACGGAAAATGAATACCATTATTAGCTTTAGTGGTAGAATTACTAGAAAATTTAAGCGGAATATGAAATGTTTCGGTTTGCTAAATTCTAAAAAAAGATTTCAATATATTGCTTCATATTTTTTTAATACAATTCTAATATAATACAAGACTTACTCTCACAGTAAAGTTATATGGACCAGTAGAATTATTTTTGAACTATAGCAGATGCTAATTCTTTCATATCATTATCATATACATTATAACTGACTATTAGAGTACTACAAACTATAATTTCAGTTTTTTTAATTTTACATTACATCAAACCAACAATTCAAAGGGAATTAACTACAGCAATCAGTTTAAGCAATAAAGCATTACAAGTTTTGAATAAATTTAATAATTTTGGAAAGATCGTTGCGTTGATAATAAACTTTCATTTCTATTTATATCGTTTATTCAAGTAAATAATTCATTTAGTACCGTTAAATGTAATAAAGTGCAAATTTTAATTAAAGGAAAGAAAAACAACATTCAGGATGTCTTTAATTTAAAAATTAATTTATTTTTAGCAAAATATTTTGTTATTATTATTACAATAATTTACTTACACCTATTACAAGAATGAAACCAAAGTATTTCATAGCATAAGAATTTATATAAAATTTTAATTTAACATTAAAAACAGTACTTATTAACATATTTAGAAAAAAAAAGCAATGAAACATACTGAATACGAAACAAATTGTTCTTAAGAGCCCTTGCATACGTCAGAGGGCCCTGATCACCCAGTGTTTATAGTCTCGAGAATTGTGGAGGGTAATATTTCAATGGTCCTGATTCGAATGAAAAATTTTCAAACAAAATAATGATAGTTTGTGCCCCACATAAAAGTAGATAAATAAATATAAAGGTACGTGTATATACAAACTTTAAAATCAAATTAGAGAGCAGTAGTGCCTGTTAATAAAGTGTCATCTGCTTCGTACTATTAATATCTCTAACGGATTGGGGATGCATGTTCTGATATCGCATCTCACATAATATATATTTCAAAACTTTATTTCTGGTTATAAAAGGAGATTCAGTGAAGTAATACAATTAACAAGTAAGTCACAACAGAAATTGACGAGAAAGGGTTTTCAAACGTTTTAATACTTATTTTTCAACATTAAAAGCAACATTTTATTTATGAATGCATTTTCTGATAAAAGTAAAACCTTTTCTCTTGCCTTTTATAAAAAATAGTCGCATGAATAATGGATAAAAATATTTTCTCTTAACATAAAATGTGATTTAGGGATTTTTATTTAACAAGGAAAAATCGTCAGTCTCTTCATTTAGCTAATAAAAGGAACTATTTTTAAAGAAAAAGAAATTCATGTTCTATTTTCCTTATACACTTTTTCTCACTTCAAATTCTACCAACCTCATAGTGTACCTATATATCAAGAGTTTATTATTTTCATTCTTAACTTGTAGCAAGTTGCTATCTATACTGTGCTTCGGTTACGCTGAACGCGTATAATTCACTCCGTAATATCAGTCTATTTAAAAATAGACATAAGTAAAACTTCTGTGCGGTTCTGTATATGTTCATTTGTGTAACAGGAACTCAAGTTCAAAAAGAAATCGTGGGAAATTTGTAATGAAAAATTTTGAATATGCACTCTGACAAACTGAGGCACTTACATTCAAATTTAACATATTCAAAAATTCAGCAAAAGCAATATAAAAGAAAAAGTAATAAGAAATGCCATGGGAAACATTTTTGATCAAAATATGTATTTATGCTGATTAATAATAACTTCAAGATCAGGTAATTAGCTAATGGTACGTAAAATTTCCTATCAAAATAATCTAAAACTGCTTAAAGATTCCAACATGGAATAAAATATGTATTTTTTTAAAAAAATTCTATTCATATTCATAAGAGAACACACATTTTAAATTCAGTTTCAACAATATAGTATAATGTTTAATGTTTTAAACCTTATTTATAAAATCAAACAAGATAATTTTTAAAATAAACATTCGAGGTACGAGTTTTCAAAGCTTTAAGAGAATGATGCAACAAATGATATGCAATAAAATCTAAAACCTTTATTAATATTGAAAGTTATTTAAATTATATCCACTTGCAAGGAATTTGAAGTGTAAAAATAGAATGGAATTAAGGTACATACCGCTTTCTGCTATTGGTAGAGTTATGCGAAAACTCTACATTAATCATTTATTTATAAAATCATAATATTAATGTTGTATGAAATAACAATACATTCAGAAACACACACGTACGCACATACACTTATATATATATATATATATATATATATATATATACAGATATAAGAGAGATATGGTATATGCGTTATGTTTCAATGTTATGCATAAATATGCAAAGACATAGAAAAAATTGCATTTTATTCATTAAAACACATTCAAGTATGAAGCAAAGAATATGTTTAGATAATAATTGAAACAGCTCAGCATTTGTATTATGTACGATTAAACCACCTTTTTAAATTCAAAATTACCATAATCAATCTATTTGAATTAGTATATTTTGTTTTTTTGTATTCGAAATAAAATTATTAAGAGACAAAAAATTTTTTTAAAGAACTTTCTTGTTAAGAAGAATATAAATTGAGTTATTTAAAACATCTTCGAGCATTTTAAACTCAAAAAAAATTATTGATTATCGGTATTATGAATTTTTCGTGATTAATCATAGACTTCAGCTTTATCCCTAAATTTCCTGAAAATAGTAGTTTCCTGGAGCATTCTGAGTTTTCAAATTAATACCGAATCTATTTTACCGAATTTTTATATTTTAACGACTTGACCCACATTTAAAATTTTAAACCGTCTAATGCATTACGCTTTCTAGAAACTGGATCATTGATTCAAATATCTGATCTGAAAAAGATTAAAGATACGTTTTCAATTATTTAAAATTGTTAAAATGGGTTTTATTTAAAATACTATACAGACGTTGAAATGTCTGTCAATCTTTATTTGAAGTTAAAAATTTAAGAGTTATTTCTTGAGAGAAAAAATTAAAAAACAATTTTCAGCTGTAGCGTAATTTAGACGACATTAATTTAAAAGTTCTACTCGAGTACTAATTCCCTTTTATTGCCAAATACAGTCAAAAGTACCTGCAAGAATATTTGTGTGCTTTCATTCATGCCCAAAGAAAGACATCGTAGAAACAATGCGACTTTTCGAGCAATACAAAACTGTATTATTATATTATTATTTGAGGAACTTAAATAATTCTAATATATATATATATATATATATATATATATATATATATATATATATATATATATATATATATATATATATATATATATATATATAAATAACAACAATGGATCACTAAGTTCCGAGACTAACCCTGAGATGACGCTCGTAGTAAACCAGTAACCAGGTCTTTCTAGAGTACTAACCTTTGCTTGAAACGTGTCAAAAGTTTTAGTCGATCGGACCAGAAACAGCTGAGTTATCGAGGTTGGAGTAAAGTCGTTTTGTAGTTTGTTTAAAAAATGGAAAAAACCGAGTTTCGTGTCCTGATAAAACATTGTTTTTTAATGGGTAAAAACACCGTGCAAGCGAAACAATGGATTGAAAAATGTTACACGGACTCTTGTCCATCAAAAGCAACGATTTGTCGATGGTTTGCCGAGTTTAAACGTGGTCGTACCGTCACAAATGACGCGGAACGCTCGGGTAGACCTGTGGAAGCCGTTACACCGGAAAATGTGAGTAAAGTGACAAAAATTATAATGAAAGATCGTAAAGTGAAGCTCCGTGAGATCGCTGAGATGACACAGATATCATATGGAAGTGTATTTACTATCCTTCTTGAAAATTTGAGCATGAAAAAGGTTTTTTCCAAGTGGGTGCCGCGAT
>BMAW01089042.1:0-73592 GCA_019974015.1 Nephila pilipes | reverse complement strand
CAGTATAGCTGGTTCGATTTTAAATATTGCTGTTCCTATTTACATGGAAATAATACCAACTGATAATTGTGTGGAATTGTTTCAAATTTGAGAAAGCTGTTCTAACATATACTTAACACAGAGTGTCAAAGAAGCTGTGAAATAGACTAAATTTATTGAAGAGTTTGTTTTAGTTTATTTTAATTTGTGTATTCGTCTTCAAAGAGATCGGTTTGAAGAGGAAATCTTTCTTAATATAAGAGAATTTTTCGAAAATGCTAAGCTAGTAATTTTTATATTCCTTGTAAATAATAAATACTATTTAATCTCTTATTTCCTAAAATCTTCTATTTTTGGTTCTGCACGACTTATATGTGAAAAGGTTACATATATATGTATATATATATATATATATATATATATATATGCATATAATATATATATTATTATCTTCAGACAAATACAAGAACCAACTGCTGTGTATTTTGTTGCGCCAGCAGATGATGTTGATTCGATATTTTTGGCTTTTCTACTTTTTAATGTCAATTCTAACCCCATTTCATTTGTTTCATATGATTACCGTTTTGAAGAAAACACTACATTTAAGAGACAAACATCTATCAGCCCATATTTTTAAAAGCAAAATGTTTTTACAATAGCCAAATCAATGAGGATCTTTACCCAGTAAGTTCCATTGAAATGTTCAGGGAAGGATTTATTCATTCCTCCTGTCTGTTATATTCAATGATGGGTCATTTTTATGTGAGACAAATGGTAATAAACCAGCTGAAGTATTTTAGAAGAAGAGAAGTTTTATTTTTATTTTATATTTTTGAAAAATAAATGGTATAACTATATTTACTTTTTCAGACAAATAATAAATACATAGATAAAATATATGAGATTTAATCCCCAGATGTTACGTTTTTGTATGTATATAACATGTTTGATCAAATTTATATTAATGAATTTAAATGGATGTAAATAACATTTGATGATATGAGGGAAGAAAAAGCAATAATGGCCATTAAGAAAAAGCATGAGCATTCATTCAAGAAAAACATTATTCGTATCTAACAAATGTTAGGTGGTTTAAACTAGGATTATTTTATTTTTAGGGAATAAAATGTTATTTTTATATTAATCTTCATAATGAATCAAAAACCTTTTTAAAACATATTAACTTACGCACTTTTTAAGGAAAATTCTCGATGGATGGGTCCTCAAGTTTCTTGATGGAATTAGGCCTCGAAATCTCGGAAATCATCGTTTTCTGCACTGAGGGATGATCAATAATAAAATCATTTATGTTTCAGATTCAGGGAGAACTTAATTATCCCTGATGTAACAATCACAGGTCGTTCAGAAGAAAATAGTGGAATTGGAAATAAATAACGCACGCATCTTCAATATATCGGAGTCAAAAGAGTCGGATACCTACCTGCCTGCATTTCCCCTAAATATTATGGGGAAGGAGGGTTTCAATCATTCTGCACACGGTGGTATCCTAAGACCTCCACTTCATCAATCGAAAAATGTTGCCTAATAGAATAGATAATTAAACTATACCGGCAGGCAAACGCTGATAACCACTCTGCTTTCAAACTCTTCCATGTCGCCGAGAGGCGCTCTCTGCCGCCATATATTATTATGCTATATTATATCTCGGCGTGCGCGTATATCTGCTGCCGCTGGCTGCGCATATCTGCCGCTATAAACAAAGAACTCAGCTCGCATTATTATATCTTCAGTAGGCTGAAAATGTCTGCCGCTCGGCGACTCGGCAACTGTAATGATGTTTTCTCTTATATTGCTGTGACTCGAAAGGCTCCTGCCTGTTTGCTGACATGGAAGTATGTTGATGATAGATACTCTTCATCAGGCTGGCCGACGCTGTAATGACGACGCTGGCCTCGCTGCTGGCGCGGCGCGCAACAAGCAACCGTGGCCTTTACTGTGGTTGCCATATCTGTTGTACGCAATATGTATGGGCGTGGCGTGGCGTGGCGCGCTGTGTTGCGCAAGGCATGGCGGCGTGTACTGTGCGTGCCGCTGACATACCATCTGGTGGCGTGGCAGGCGGCGCTGGCATCGCGCGCGTACGTGGTGACGCGGCGGCCTTCTATTTCAGAAAAGAAACAGAGCCGTATCATTGTGGCATGTTGTCTGTGTGACGCATGCGCATAAAACAACCATGCTACTGCGCTGGCGTGACATGTAGCTGAAAGCAGCAACAGAAGCGCTGGCAGCGGCCATACCGACGTCTGGTAGGCGGCGACGCCTGGCGCTAATATGGCGGCGCGTGCCTGCCATCATTCTGCCGCTATGGCGTCTGTATCGGCGACGTGCTGGGTGATCTATTATCGGCGGCGGCTGTGTGGTGACAGGATCCTCGATCAGGATCAATAATGGGAGTTACTGATGGAATAGTGTGAAGGATCCCCAATTGGAGGAAATCAATCCGCCTATAACATAATATCTTACCCCACTCCACCTGGGACCACCTCTATCAGAATCGCGGGATGCACCTAATGGCGTTCATTCAAATCAAACATATGGATTCAAAATCAGTTCCCCCTGATACCCCTGACCCGCACCTCCCCGCCTGGAATTGAACCATATCATCACTCCCTATTCAAATACCATCTGCGATAAATCGGGACCTATCAGGATGGATGTTTCAGATAATATCATAACTCGTCGCTTTCCCTCAGATCGAAAGAACTTTCGGAGAGGGAAATCATTGGTTCCCGCAGGGGAGAAGAAGAGTGGATACGAGGAGATATTGGTTTGTTTGATTTGGCACGTGATGTGAAATTTCTGGAGAGTGGGAGAATCAGGTTGCTTTCTGATGCGTGAACATTAGCAGGGTTGATCGTACATGATCCCACGTTCAGGGTTAGCTTCTGGAGAATGGAGAGCTGTAATCCTGGTGATTGAATAAATGGTAGTTCATCCATCATGTGGGACCCAAAGAAATGTACGTGGGTTGGGAGTTAATGACTTTATTGTTAAAAAGCCAAAGGTAATTAGAGCAATGGTTTTAACCTGATTCCATGAAAACTGGGTTTTCCTGGTATCATTTGTCATTAGAAATGATTCGTTGGATCGGGTTTTAAAGGTTATTAAAGATATTTTTGTTTAAGTAAATGCATTTAAAACAGTAAAAAGAGATAAAGAGTCAATTATAAAATCAGACCATTATTAGACTACCTTTCCAGAATGTTTGCTAACAGTAACGAACGGAAGAGTATTTGTCAGTAGATGAGATCGATGAGTTCAGAACTCGAAAGGAGAGGAGAGGTCAAAGAAGCATCAGACAACAATACATGCATAATAAAATTAAGCCCCTTCCATAAAAGATAAAATCCTAGGTGTTTATGGAATTACTCGCTATGTTTATGCCAACTGAATTTTATCAGTAATGCAAAATGTTTAGAGAATCTCAACAATTTTGAAAAATTTAGAGCAGTTGAAGGTGTTGTATTAAAGACTGCTACAACCAAACTCATACGCAAAAATCTACAAAAGTATTTTTCGACCAGTTTATTCCACCAACAGTTCCTTTTTGATCAAAACTTGTTGATTGGTAATATTTTCAACGAAGAGATAATGCGTAAAAATATATGATCACAAGAGAGAGAGATATAAAACAAGAATTGAGCATCAGTAATTAAACACGATCAAATCAAAGGGCTGATATTTCCACTACGCCATGAGAGAAAGAGAGCATATAACAATAACAAGTTGGTTCGACAACTCGGCTAATTTCATGGCTTTAACATTTCTTGGAGCCAAGAGTCTCTCTTGTATGATCAATTGAAACGTTTAGGACGAGATAAAAATAAATTTTATCGAAATTCCCTAAACCTGCTTCGATCAAAATGTACAATAAAAATATGGGTGTAGTAGATCCTCATAGTTCCTTATTAGGTCTGTGCAAACATGAAAGCACACATAAAGGTGCTGGAACGTCCAATTGTTCACCATATGAGTAAATGTTTGCGTCTTAAATTGTTGGATCTTTTGGATTGCATTTTAGATTATGAAAGATGGGTGAAAATAAATCCTTGGATTTTATTACAATTTAATCTTCATTGAGATTTCCCTTATAAATATAAGGTAGTTCAAATCGGGCAAAGACAAAGGCATATCAGAGTACGCAGCTGGATCAACCAAGAGGAACACTCATGGTGCAGATTCTTGCTGAATTGAGAAGACACATGATGATGAGTACAATCACACTCCTAAAACTCAGGAAACATACTTTGCTGATGCCACTTCTCCCGACTGTCCCAGGAAAACAGATATGCATGTGCTCGATGCAAGGGAAGCCTACGTCATGAGGGTTCTTCCAATTTTAACATGATTTTTCTGAATGTATGTAATGTGTGGTTTCGTTTCATTCAAAGGTTGGAGAAAGCCAAACGATTAAGAATGTACTTTGTTTGAAATCTGGAAAATATCAAAGGAGTAAAATATGAAACTAAGCAGAGTTGTTGTCTATCTAACAAGCTCGTTTTTACTTGGATGAAGGCATCGGTTTTACCGTGGCAATAGACTTACAAGGGCTATCTTCATAGGGGCTCCTCAGATTTCATAATGTGGGATCCAACTACAAATTAATTTTTCCTACAGGTTCAAAAAGAGAAGAGATTTAGAGTGTGATAACCTGGGAGAATGATTTTTCTTTGGCTTTTTCCATAATTTATGAGGCAGGAGGGGAGTTAATACAACAGTTGGCTTCAGGGAAGGGTGTTATTATGCACGCCTGGATAACGTGGAGATCGGCAAGTATTGAGGAAAAACCACCCTAACATCGTAATCGATAAGTAATTCTTAACACTCAAATTGAAAAATCTATTAAAAATTCAATTTTTATGCTTTGCTGTACTCAGGGAATAACATTAATAATCGATTTCCAGATACTTTATAAACTTTTCCAAAACAAATACATATATACATATAATGAAACGAGTTTCACTTAGAATTTTTCAAAAGTAACCTGAAGATTTAATGGCATGTATGTTAACCATGAGAACTGGGAGACCTTGCGTAATCGGCGGGTCCATGAGCTATTTCATTAGCATAAAAATATGCTGTGGCTAACCTCTTCAACGGTACTTCAAATCTAACTTAACTGAGAACCTAGAAGCTGAAGGGTTGCAGTACAGGGATGCTAAGCACGTGTGTGGACGTAATTAATTAGCGCCAACGCAACTATATACATTCTTTTACATTTTTCAATGGCCAAATGAAACAGAAACGTACGTGTCATTATAATCAGGTGGCGTGAACAGTTTAAGGTTTAACGAACAATTTAGTACAAATATTTTATACTTCAAATTTGCATTGATTTATTACATACATTATAACGAAGAAGAAAAATAATTAATACAATAATTAACTTCAATATTTCTTAATGCTTATAGTTTAATATATTTTTGTATGCAAATTCACAAAGTTAAGTCAAAAAGAACAACCCAGAAATTTTAAATAAATTGGATGGTTGTAATGTATTGAACATTTTAATATGGCCGCTTTAATGAACTACACACATTTTTGAATCTAACATAAGGTCAAACCCATGTCACAAAGTATCTCCTGAGTTGGGTTGCGAAATTTTCATTTTTGGATTCTGTAGAGTTCACTCCTCATGATAAAGATAGAAAATGACTATTACATAAGAGTGCTGTTTTGTTTATCCATTTTAATGAAATTCCTTCAAGTTATAGTCTGGTTTCAAAAGAAACAGGAGTTGTAATTTACTAAAATTAATATATAATAGTATTTCTTCAATTCTTGGTAAATGCTAAATTTTCTTCATTTCCATATATATATATATATATATATAACACACATGGATCAATAAGTTCGAGACTGTGCGGTCGTTTTGCGTTCTATCCTTCAAACGCACCAACAAGTCAATATATAATGTCACTGTTGATCGTTTATCTTTTTCGAGTCGATGAAAAGAAAATCACGCCATCCCAAAAAGTGACGCTTCGCCGACTTTGCCAGCTGACGTGCGTTTTCTGAGACTTCGGACGGCTTTTCGCCGCTTCAAAAGCTCCCACTCAGGTGATGACGCCTTCACGATACTCTGGAGTGCCGTGATGTATCCATGTTTCGTCCATGGTCGTAACGACGCAAAGAAATCTTTTTGTTGCGAGCAATGCTTTGATAAGTAGCTTTCTGAATCATCATCGACTCGTTGCTGTTTTGTTCCATCAAGAAACAACTAACACATCAATCAATAACTCCCGAGACTAACCCAGAGATGGCGCTCGTAGTAAACCAGTAACCAGGTCTTTCTAGAGTACTAACCTTTGCTTGAAACGTGTCAAAATTTTAAGTCGATCGGACCAGAAACAGCTGAGTTATCGAGGTTGGAGTAAAGTCGTTTTGTAGTTTGTTTAAAAAATGGAAAAAACCGAGTTTCGTGTTCTGATAAAACATTGTTTTTTAATGGGTAAAAACACCGTGCAAGCGAAACAATGGATTGAAAAATGTTACCCGGACTCTTGTCCATCAAAAGCAACGATTTGTCGGTGGTTTGCCGAGTTTAAACGTGGTCGTACCGACACAAATGACGCGGAACGCTCGGGTAGACCTGTGGAAGCCGTTACACCGGAAAATGTGAGTGAAGTGACAAAAATTATAATGAAAGATCGTAAAGTGAAGCTCCGTGAGATCGCTGAGATGACACAGATATCATATGGAAGTGTATTTACTGAAAAAGGTTTTTTGAAGTGAAGTGAAAAAGGTTTTTTCCAAGTGGGTGCCGCGATTGCTTTCGATGGAACAAAAACAGCAACGAGTCGATGATTCAGAAAGCTGTTTATCGCTATTTACTCGCAACAAAAAAGATTTCTTGCGTCGTTACGTGACCATGGACGAAACATGGATACATCACTACACTCCAGAGTCGAAGCGGCAGTCATCTGAGTGGAGCGCAGCTGGCGAAAGCCGTCCGAAGCGTCCGAAAACGCAGCAGTCAGCTGGCAAAGTCATGGCGTCAGTTTTTTGGGATACGCATGGCGTGATTTTCATCGACTACCTCGAAAAAGATAAATCGATCAACAGTGATTATTATATTGACTTGCTGGTGCGTTTGAAGGAGGAAATCGCAAAAAACGACCGCACAGTCTCGGAACTTATTGATCCATGTGTTATATATATATATATATATATATGGAAATGAAGAAAATTTTAGTATTTACTAATTGAAGAAATAATATTATATTTTAATTTTAGTAAATTATAACTTTGCTTTTGAAACCATATATAACTTGCATAGAATTCTCATTAAATGATAAAATAAAATAATTTTATGTATTAAATATTTCTCTAATCTTTATCATATGAACTCTACAGAACTGTACGAAATTTTGCAAACGCAACTTATAGATACTTTTGACATACTATCTTATAAGTAGATTTTAAAAATAAATATGTGTAGTTCATTAAAGCATATATTAAAATGTTCAATAATACAACTATCCAATTTATATTTAAATTTCGCTTGTTCTTGACTTAACTTTGTGTGAATTGCATACAAAATATATTAAACTATGTAGCATTAAGAAATATTTAAAGTTAATTATTGTATTAATTATTTTTTTTTCTTCGTTATAATGTATGTAATAAATCAATGCAAATTCTAAAGTATAAAATATTTTAACAATTGTTAAACTTAAATTGTTCTACGCTAATTTGATTATACGAGTACGTACGTTTTCTGTTTTCAATTGCCATTGAAAAATAAAGAATATATATAAAGGTATATTCAACTTAATACAACCACATATACGTGCTTAGCATCCCTTGCAATGGCACATTCAAGCTTTAGGTTTCAGTTAAGAGATTAGCACCGTTGAAGATAGCTGTGCATATTTTATGCTAATGAAAAAGTCAGCAGACCGCTGATTACGCAAGGTCTCCGTTCATGGTTAAATACATATGCTATTAAATTTTCAGGGTTACTTGAAAATTTAAACTCGTTTCATTATATGTATATATGTATTTGTTTTGGAAAAGTTTAGGAAGTAGTCTGAATGATTATTAATGTTATATTCCTGAGTAAGGCAAAGCATAAAATTAATTTAATAGATTTGTTTTCAATTTGGGTGTGTGTTAATACTTTAATGACATGTTAGGTGGGGTTTTTTTTTCAATACTTAAGCGATTCTTACGTATTCCAGGTAAAAGCATAATAATTCTTCCTTGGAAGCAATTGTTTACACCTCTCGCTCATAAATAATGGAAAAAGCAAAGAAAAAATCATTCTGTGTGTTAATACACTTAAATTCTTCTTTTAAATCCTGTAGGAAAAAAAATATTTGTTTAGCTGGATCTCATTATGAGAAATTTGAGGAGCCTCATATGAGGTTTGTAAGTTTACAAGGTTGTAAACATGCCAATTCAAAAAAAAAAAAAAAAATGAAAGGAAATAGATAGATAACAAATTTAAGCTATATTTTTATATTTATTTAAATGTTCTAAAGTATATTTTGGCTATTATTACTTAATAAAATGAAACTACACATATATCAGAAAAAATATCATGTTTGAAATGGCTGGAAGCACTCATGACGTAGTGCTTCCTTGCATCGAGCACATGCATATCTTGTTTTCCTGGGACAGTCGGAGAAGTGGTACTTGGCAGTATGTTTCCCCTGAGTTTTAGAGGATTATACTCATCATCATACCTTCTCAATTCAGCAAGAATTTGCACTTATGAGCGTTCCTTTCTTGGTTGATCCAGCTATGTACTTGATATGCCTTTGTCTTTGCTCCGATTTGAACTACCTATATTTATAAGGGAAATCTCAATGAAGGATTTAAATTCTAATAAATCCAAGGATTTATTTTCAAAGTTTAATTTCCATAAGATCTAAAATGCAATTCAAAAGATCCAACAATTTAAGACGCAAACATTTATCATATGGTGAACAATTTGGACGTTCCACCTTTTATGTGTGCTTATGTTTATGCAGACCTAATAAGGAATCCATGAGATCTACTGCACCCATATTTTTATTGTAAACTGCTGTTTGTAGAAAATGCAACACCATGAAGGAATCATCAGAATCAAATGAAATTCGCAGCAAATGTCAATTATAGGATATTATGCAAATTAATAAAGTTTCAGAGCCATCGCGCGTGCGCGGCGCGCGCAGCGCCCTCTGAATTGATGCTGAAAGCGTATAAATAAAGTGCTGTAGCGGGACGTTGAAAAAAGTCTATAATTATTTGTTAGTGGCAAACGTTTAGTGAGACCTGAGTATGCCTCCACGACGGAAGAATAAGAAATTCAAGCAACTTACGGAGTTTGAACGAGGGAGGATAATCGGCCTTCGAGAAGGAGGATTTTCCTATCGCGCAATAGCAGCTCGTATGCAGCGGAACAGTTCCACAGTGATGCGAGTTTGGAAGCAGTGGACCGACGAGCACCGAACAACTCGAAAAACAGGCATTGGACGACAGAAGGTGACGTCAGAGCGCGATGATCGACACCTGCTCCGCATGGCGGTGAATGATCGCACAGCTTCCTCCAGGCAGCTGGCAGCACGTTGGTCTACTGCTACAGGTGTACAATTGTCGGCTTCGTCAATTCGTCGTCGTCTGCTGCGCCGTGGATTGCGTGCAAGGGTGCCTTTATACAGGATTCCCCTCACGGCGAATCATCGACGGCTGCGTCGGCAGTGGGCTCTTGAGCACAGAGACAGGCGAGCTGATTGGCACCAAGTTGTCTTTTCAGATGAATCACGCTTCAATTTGTGGACCCATGATGGCCGTGTTCGTGTTAGACGTTATGCCGGTCAACGCTGCCTTCCTGAGTGTATTATTGAACGACATAGTGGTCGAACACCCGGAGTTATGGTCTGGGGTGCGATTTCGTATCATGGACGATCCAATTTGATACGAATTGAGGGTAATCTCAATAGCAACAGGTACGTCCGTGAAGTGCTACAGCCCGAAGTCGTTCCTTTCCTTCAAGGCATCCCTGGAGCTATCTTTCAGCAGGATAATGCACGCCCACATGTTGCGCGGACTGTTCGAGACTTCTGTTCAGCACAACGCATGCAACTTCTTCCTTGGCCTGCTTATTCACCGGATATGTCGCCTATTGAGCACGTGTGGGATATGGTTGGTCGGCGTCTCGCTCGTGATCCGCGTCCTGCAGTTTCCAAAGACGAACTTTGGTTGCGCATACAAGCGATATGGAATTCTCTTCCTCAAGCAGATATTCAACATCTGTTTGACTCCATGCCACGTCGTATAGCAGCACTTATTGCAGCGCATGGTGGCTGCACCAAATACTGATTTCCGACGCTTAATTTGTTTCTTTTGTTTTGAAAATTTCATCATTTATTTGTATCAGTACAAGTCGTTTCTGCATTAAATTTCATTTGATTCTGATGATTCTTTCATGGTGTTGCATTTTCTACAAACAGCAGTATACATTTCGATCGAAGCAGGTTTAGGAATTTCGATAAAATTTATTTTTGTCTGCCCCAACGTTTCACTGATCATACAGAATTTGCTCCAAGAAATGTTAAAGCTAAATGTACAGCTGAGTTGTCAAACCAACTTTTTATTGTTATATGTTTCTTTTCGTGGCGTAGTGGAAATATTGCCTTTTGGATGACGTTTAATTTCATTGATATGTTACAATTTGTTATATCTTCTTGAATCATATTTTTACGTATTATTCCTGTTGAAAAAAATTTCCATTCAACAAGTTTTATCAAAAAAGGAATTGTTGTGAATAAATTGTCGAAAAATACTTTGTGATTTTTATGCAATATGAGTTTACAAAGCCTTAATACAACACCTTCAACTGCTCTAAATTCTTTTCAAAATTGCTGAGATTCAACATTTGCACATTGATAAAATTCAAAGGTATAAACATAGCGAGTAATTCCAGCAAACACATAGGATTTTATTCTCTATGGAAGGGGCTTACCTATTATGTATTGTTCGATGCTTTACCTTCCTTTTGAATGGAATCATCATCTCATCCACTGACAAATACTCTTCCGGTTTGCTACTGTTAGCAAACATTTTGGAAAGGTAGTCTAATAATGGTCTGATTTTATACACTTTATCTTTACTGTTTTAAATGCATTACTTGGATCAAAAATAATTTTTAATTAAATTTTTAAAAACTTAGCTTCCTATGTATTCTTTTAACATTAAAAATGATAATACAGACTTTTTTTTAAGGAATTTTGTTAAAACATGTTTAATTTTATTTTTAATGAAGTTACACTTCACAACCACGTGTTATTTTAAACCTCATGTGAGACACTGTTATTTAAAAGAGATATGAAGTTTATTTCTTAGAAGTAATTTAAATGGGATTGTATGACACTGGTATGTTTTATGACAGAGAAAAAATTTTACTTTCCTCATTTAAAAGTATATTACAGTAAAAAACAAATAATGTTATTTCTGCATTCACTTCTTTCACAAAATCAAATACTTCAAGTTTTCAAGACTGGTGCTGCCATTTGTTATGATATACTAAAGCAATTTGAGGCCCCATTTGAGACTTAAATGGGGAAAATATGTCACTCCAGTGAAAAAATGAAGTCAAAATTGATTTTAAATTCCAGTTTCTTTGAATTATTGTAGTAACCACTTATGAGGTCCAGGTGAGCGAGAAGGTTAAGTAGTGATTGATTTTCAGTAATGTAATCACTATTCCACAAAATTCTAAGATTATAGACCCTATTCTATGAAATATAATTTTATAGAACAGTGGAAATTAGGGACACTACTGTGTGAAATATTGTTCCTCTTTACATAAAATGCGTAGCTCAAATTTTTAATACTATACAGTTATTTACGCAGTTATTTAAATACTTACTTTCCTAACAATGTCATACATTGTATAATGTTTCTCAACGTTATAAACATTATACATTGTCTCATGCAAAAATAAATTTACTTTATGCCACTTAATAAGAAATTTGAGAATCTATTGTTTTTCTTAAAAAAGTTAAATATAACTTCTAAAAAGATTTTTGGGTCTATTACAAGATAATATAAAATAACATTTTATTCTAAAAATAAAATAACTAGTTTAAATCACCTAACATTTAAGAAAGACATGAATGTTTCTTTCTGAATGAATGCTTCATGTGTTTCTACGCCATTATTGCTTTTTTCTTTCACTTTCATATCATCGTAATGTTATTTACATCCATTTAAATTACACATAAATTTGATCAAACGTGTTATATACATACAAAAAAAAGTAACTTCTGGGGATTAAATTCATATATTTATCTATGTATTTATTATTTTGTCTGAAAAGAACATGTTATACTATTTATTTTTCTAAAAATATAAAAATGCGTACAAACTTTCTAAAATACTTTAGCTACTATTACCACTTGTTCAAGAACATAAAATGCACTATCATTGAATATAACAGACAGGAGTGAATGAATAAATTTTCCCGAACATTTCACGGAACTACTGTAAAAGTTCTCATGATTTAAGTTATTGTAAAAAACATTGCTCTTAAAAATATATTGATAGATGTTTATTCTCTTAAATGTAGTGTTTTGCAAACGGTAATCATAATGAAACAAATGAAAATGGGGTTAATGACATTAAAAAAAAGTAGAAAAAAAGCCAAAATATCAAATAATATCATTCGTTTTGCGCAAATAAAATACAATAGCAGTTGTTTATATTTGTCTTAAGAAGATAATATATATATATATCCTTTTTCACATATAAGTCGTAGAACCAAAATAGAAGATTTTAGAAATAGGAGATAAATAGTAATTATTATTTATATAATATTTCTTAAAAATTAATAGCTTTGGGCATTTTCGAAAAAATTCTCTTATATTAAGAAAGATTTTTCCTTTCAAACCGATCTTTGAAGACTAAAATACAAATTAAATAAACTAAAACAGAACTTTTCACAACTTTAGTCTATTTCAAACAGCTTTGACACCGTGTTAAGTATATGTTAGAATGGCTTTCAAATTTTAAAACAATTCCACACAATTAATAAGCAGGCTATTTCCAAGTAAATAGGAACTTAACTCTGACATCCACTTATGTTAAAAATATTTTTATACACAAATTCCCATAGATAAATAAATATTCAAAATAAATTTATGTATACACAAATTCACAAGATCAACAATTAAATTTATGTAATCACCGAACAGGGCAATTTAAAACACAAAATGACAATTACCAATGAACGGCAAAGTCACTGTCTCTCATGAAAAAATTCATTTTTTATTTAAAATATAGAAATAAATTATCGTCTCTAATAGTTCGTTCTAGATTCTTCTCGAAATATCTCGGGGCATCTAATTTTGACGTCAATTTTGTCAATTTGGTGGCCTTTGGTGATCATATTTGTCGCAAAGTTACCTTTTTTCTATTCCATTGCCACTTGGTGTTTTCTCTAATTTCCGGTAAAACAATATTTACGGCCACAGCATATCTTCTGCGGGGAGAACACAGTTTAAATTTTCCGTAACAATATACAAACATAAAAGATGTAATATATATAATTTTTTAAATCTCATTCTAAATGAAATCTAATACAACGATGTTCAGAAACGCAAAAATGTAATTTGACTAATAATAATATTAATTGGTTTCACACATATTTCTTTCTTACTAATTAATATTTTAAGGCTCTCGACTATCATTCAATTTCATTTGTTGAAAGTGACTATAATCCTGTGAAGTTTCTACTTTTCTCCTGAAAGATAGACATTTTATCTATTTAAATGCACTCAAAGACGTCCAAAAAAATGAAGCATAATGAAAGTTTCTGGGGAATTATATATTGTTTCTCCAAATTAAAAAATAAAATTTCATCTAATCTGATGATTTGTTTGTGGATTTATTAATCTTTAAAAAAACTTTTTAAGAAGTCAGGAAGTAAATGTACGAATAATTCTACAAAAACTTCGCTTTATTGCCTTCAAGTAAATAAAAAGTCAAGATTTGAAATGGAAAGTATAAATTTAATATGATTAACGTTTCTTTCTCTAAATCAGAATATCTATTAAATGTAAGCTGTAATACCGATGCATTAATAATTACTTTCTTCTATAAATTATTCTTAAATGTATTTTGTGGTATAATTTGAAATTGATTTCATGATCACGCACAATCACTTAAGGAAAAGACATTTTATGAATCAATATTTCGTAATGAAATAGATATTTAAGCCGAGCTTATCGGAGGTACAATAATATATATTATAATTAACAGTTAATAAAAATTAGCTTAAAATGGTAAAAATTGTCTTTGACGTTCTTCAATATAATCTTTTGTTAAAACTGATAGGTAAAGATATATATATATATATGTGTGTGTGTGTGTGTGTGTGTGTGTATGTGTGCGTATGTATATATATATATATGTACGTAGTTATGTATGTGTATGTATGTATGTATGTGTATGTGTATGTATGTATGTGTAGTCTTAATACATTTTCGAAACTATTATTTTACGAAATTTCTAATGGTTTACATAAATTCGGTATAAGCATTTAATTTAATTAATACAAACATAATTTTTCGATCTACAAATTTAATTGAAATTTTCTGGCTTATTTCATTATTACTTTATCTAGTTATTTCAATCGTTTCATTCTGTTTGATTACAAACAGAAACAAAATGATTAATACAGTTAAGCAAATTAAAGTGATTTTTATAGAATATTGAATTTGTCAGATTTTTTTGCAGAAAGGGGGAAAAAACATTTTTATTAACTATAAATTCATAAACAAAATGGTACAGTTTTGCCGTATTTCTTAAAATCAATTTTGCCCAGATATAAATATAATGACATACTGGAGATATTCTTTTATTTCTCGCTAACAGTAATTTCCAATAATGAGTTACCTTATCATAACCTTTAAATAGAAGGAAGAAATGACCCCTTTAAATATGCTTTTTTTTTCCCTATGTAAACCAATTAATGTTACGTCAATGTTTTGTTTCATTTTTTCCAAGGCTAATTATTACGCTAGGACAGACTGTTCCCTTCATTAATTTTAGTTTTCGTTTCTTATAAGCATAAATGGCATTTTAGATTATTTTATATTCCATTGCATTTATCTTTATTTACTGCTATTTCTCTTTCGTGCAATAAAAATAATAAAACATTTCCGATGAAAACTGAGAATTTATAAGTTAGCCTTTCTTCCAAATCTGATAAAGAAAAAAAACCCTTTAAAGTTTATTCAACTCCTTAAATTTCTTGAACTACAGCACTCATTTACTTTTTTATAAGGTTTCCGAAATGTAAAATGGAGTGGAAGTTTCCATTAAGTGATTTTTCAAACTTAAACGAAATAAACTGCATTTTGTTGAACACTCTGAAGTTTTCAGGATTTTTTATTATTTTTTTATTTATGCTACTATTCGCTTCTTATATCAAAAACTTATCTTATTTTAAAATAGTTTATTTACCCTTTATTATTGAGAATTAGGGACTGGAATGGGGAAAAAAAATAATTTTTATAAATAAAAGTAAAGGAATTTTATTAAATATTTATCCATCATAATAAAAGAAGAATAGAATAAAAGGAATATAAATGGGATTTCAAAACCAATTAGCTGAAAACATCTTTGTTTTGAATTCTTCTATTCGTTTTTGGAAAAGTATTTAAGAATAATTATTTTATTATTGTGAGCCATAATCCACTTTTAAAATAAACTCACTTTTATTTACAATTTTATTCTTTTAACTTAAAAATTTAGATTGTAAGAAAGTGATTTTAGCAACCATTTAACGTTGTGTGGTATTGAAATTACGTATTAAAAGAATAAAGCAACGATAAAATTCTAACTATTAGCTGTAATTGGACATAGGGTAGAATACTTTAAGCGGAGTCTGCGTTTCCACAACAACAATCACGATAGAGACAAATCCTGAGGAATGTGTATCCAACTCGAAATAAAGTCTTAATCAGAAGCTCTGAGGATATTGCCCTTGGACATTGTTTAATTGGTGCGAAGTTGTATACTTTGTAATTGTGTACTTGCGTTCTTGAGAGCAAATTAGTGTAGAAAATAAAAATTAGTATCTTTCGCCTTTTGAGCTTTAAAATATAATACTTATAGGTAATCTAAATTTAATCTTAACTCATCAATTATTCCACGAAATGGATACATAATATATTATTTTCCAATATGCTATTTCATTTTTAGATTTTGAGAGTTTAAATTATAGGAAATTATATTTATGGATTATATATATTTTTAAATAAGATTAATAGACTTACGTACAATGTAAAACAATGTTTCAAATAAAAGTCAAATCAGAGTACATTGTTGTTGCTAAAATATTAAAATTGAAATTAATATAATGATTAATATTTTAGTCATAAATTGAATATTTTACTGCGTTATTTTAATATGGTTGAATTCAAATAAACCCTATTTATATTTTCTTTAAATAAATTTTTAATGAAATACTACCATAAAGTATAATGAGTTTAAATTATTTTAGAAAATTGAAGGAACATTTGAAGCTTTTTTCTGATCTGCAAAATGTCACAAATCATTTAACATTTAATTATTTGTAATATAAATTTTATTTTAATTCTGTACAAAAAAATTAGAAAATATTACAAATAAATCAGAATTTATAAATAATAAAGACTAAAATCAATGGTTACAAGAAATTCATTATAAAATGATGAATTCTAATCAAATGTTCATCTCAAGAAAAAAAAGTCCGGGATTATATTAAATTAAATTTTAGGTAATATTTGATTTTAAATTTAACAATGTTAAGGGTTGATTGCATATTTTCAATTTAAACAAGATATTTTCCTATTAATTATTTAATAGGACAGATCAGTCAGAATTAAAACTATTTGACATTAAAATCAGACCAGTTTAATAATATTTAACCACAGAAGCAAAGAATCAAGAATCACATTTTATAATTTATTATGGAATGTCAAAATACTTAATTTATTTTAAACACAGTCTATGATTACAGTATCTCAAAATAAAGGTAGAATATAAATTCTAATGAAATATATAATTTGCCAGAAGTAAATGCTGTGAGAGTTATGGCACAATTATGAAAAGCTGGTTTATGTACATGAGTAAAAAGACATATATAAAAGTCAGCGCAGCATCCTAAGCTTCACTCTTCAAGATTCAGCAGCATCAGTATTAGGAGTAATAGTGACGTATTTGTGTCTGTGAGAACTTTACCATCCTTTGAGCACATGCGCAGATGGAGCTTACATGGTGCGGTACAATCTATTTTATGTTGGGGAAAGGAAAAGCAAATATGCATTGATATCCAACAATTCCTCCCCTCAATGCTTGTTTCAAATACAAAAACAATTATGGAATTTTCTAATGAATATTATAATGCCTAAATATTTTGAATTGAACAAGCCATTTTCACACACAAATATACTTCTCGCACAAAATGATGAAGAATGTCAATACATTTTAAGCGCGAATGACATACAAGGTTCTTCAAGTCTTAGAGATGATTGATTGTCTTAGAGCACCACAGTGTTGAATGTTTGAATACCTTGTTTTGAAAATTCATTGAGAAATCTTTGAACTTCGTTTTTAGAACCCCTTTTGATCCTATAATTTTTTTATGTTTGAATGTTGGAAATCATGTCCACGCACTTTCTATATACAATGCGTCATTTTGTTCCTTCATAGCATTTTGCCAAACTATTTCGTTCAGTCCAGCAAGAGCCCCGAAACAATCAGTAATTAGGCAAAATTGTCCATATTCCTTTCTTGGACGAACTCTTTTGCCTTTTCTTGAAATCCTAGGCCTTCCAGGAGCATAGTGATAAACGATTCCATACGATGCCATGATATCATAGTTATCCTAAACTTTGGTTTCTATTTAGGAGTCCCATGACGTTGCTTCTTTTTTGCTTTGTTATATCTCCAAGGTCAGATGACGTTTTCTCGCTGAGAGTAAAATTTTATTTTTCATTAGGTAGGGTAATGAATTCTATTTCTGTCACTCGCAGATGGTTTTCCAATTCGTCAATAAATCTCACATCTCGACTTGATATTATTTTTCTGTGTTTTTTTTTTTATCATACAGCATATATAGCTTCGATTTTCTTGAATATCAGATGGATATATGTTCGTTCAATCTCGGTTTAAAATTTGCCTTTCAGTCGTTTATTCAAAACATATGCGTTTTAAAGTTTGACACACTTGGCTGGATGCCAAAAAAAAAAGAGTTCGTATGTTGATTTCTCAATCCCTGTACTATGCTAGCGATTACAAGTGTAAATGGAACAATGTATTTCTTCCACCCAGAAGTTAGAATTTAATCCAGATTAGATTAAGAAACATATGAAAATTTCAACTACAGTACGATTTTCTCTTTCTGCAACTACGTTTCGCTGAGGGACATGATTTTTTTCTTCGGATGCCTGATTCTTTAAGAAAAGTTTCGAATTCTGATCCGCAATGTTCTAATCCATTATCGGTGCAAAATGTTTTAATTTTCTTCCCTGTTTGGTTTTCCCCTAAAGATTTATAATTTATAAAGGATTTTTTCACTTCAACTTTAGTTTTCAAGAAATCTATTAGTACATATGTCAATTTATCATTAATGGAAAATAACAAAAAATACGAACCTAATAGTGAGGATACTCGCATGGGTTCACTGATGTCAGAATGTACAATTACCAAAAGATTTTTATTTTTGAACTTAGATTCTTTTGGAAAGTTGGCAACATTCTGTTTTGACTGGATGCATATCTTACAGTCCTTTACGGAATATTTAGTATCAAAATGTGATCCTTGCACCATTCTTTCAGTGTTTAATTTCCTTAGATAACTTTTATTTAAATATTCAAATTTTTTATCCTTTTTTGAAATCAGGAGACGATAGTTGAAGTTTCAATTTTCGGTTTCACGTAGTATAAATCTTCTTTGTGGATCGCTGTCATAGAACAGTTCTGTTGTCTTTAAATACTTTTGCTTCTTTTTCGGAGAAATTAACGGATCTAATGTTCATTTTGGATTTAGATGTGGATATTAAATTGCATTTTAATTTCGGCACACATAACACGTCCCTCTGAAGTGTTGTCTTGGAGTGTTTAGCAATTTGAACAAAAATGCTAACCAACCATTTGCCGATTACTTCAGTGGTTTTATTAGCAACTAATTTTACGAAACAGTTTGTTTCTTTCTCTATTTAACTGAACAGATTGTCATGGTTGCACATATGATAGTTGGCTTCAATTTATAAACACTAGGAGGTTGGATTACTTTCATTCTGGCCTTATTATAGCATATAGATGATGATGCATATTAATCAGATTTCACTCACATGGACAAGTTGTGATTTTGTTACGCATATTTCCTGTGCAATATTTTCTTGCGACATTCAAATGCCTTATGCCCATCCTTTACTTTGAGCAGTAATTACACTTAAGGTTTTTAAATGTCTTCTGATTCACTGCTTTGTTTTGGATTCCATTCCAATTCTCAGAGTTCATTTTTGAATTCTGTTTATTCTTTTTTATTAAAGGTTATAAAGCATACTGTGCTGCAGGATTTATCTTTCCTATTCTTGCTTCAAATTATTCCAGGAATTTTATTTTTAGAATTCAAAGAATCGGATGTTCGTCTCTTTATATTTAACAGCACATTCGAAATTTTCGAAATAGTCCGAAATGCTGTATTGAAACAAAAAGGACAAGATATCATCTTAAATATCCAGCTGCATTTCTTTGAGTTCATCTACTGTGTCGAAAAATTCTTCAAGATGATTCGACATTGTTTCGGTGTCAGTCATTTTTCGAAGCAAGAGTTGTTTCAATAAAGAAGACTTTTTAGCAGATCCTTTAGATGCGAATAAAGTTTTTAGCTTTTTCCAAACAGCGGTGGAAGTTGCGCAATGTCTGACATGACAAAGTCCTCTTGGTGTGATAGACAAAATAATGTCTTCATGAGCCTTTCGATTGATTTCAGTAAATCTCAGTAGCTTTTGAATGGCGTCGGGTGTGGTACCTTCGTTAGGCGTATTTTCATTGCCATTAACGTAATCCCAGTGATCAGTTTTGATCAAGATCGCTTCGATTTGTAGCTTCCACGTGTCGTAGTTTTCCATAGCTTATCTATAGCGTTGAGATGCATCATATATATTCAATTTCATTTTTTTTAATCAGAAATGCATATTCTTCAGATTGAAGTACCCTATTTGGATAGATTCTTTCGTAATGTGCCCTCTAATAGTTCATCGTTTCAGTTCCTGGGCCAATAACCATTGTTGGAAGTAAACGTAAAGAGAACCATGGCACGATAACGAAAAGCTGGTTTATTTATATGAATAAAAAGACATATATGAGTCGTTTTCTTTGAAAGTGGTGTAAGTGCATTTTATTTTTTATGGATATATTTAAGGTTTTGAACTTGAATAATTTGAAAATTATGGATATATGTTTTTACACTAGTTATGTATTTTTTAAATATTAAATTGATTTTAATTATAATATAATCATTTTTTTAATGTGAATAACAAAAATTTATATATTTAATGACTTCAAAAGGACTTACATCACTTTCAAAGTCAGCTGAAAGTAAAATTCTTACATTTACATAATATTAACCAATGGGTTTCAATTGAAACAAACCAATTTCTTTTTAAGAAATTTTTATTAAATACTTTAACAACCAAAAAAAAAATTAAAAAAAAAACGCTTTATTTCAACATTTACCATTCAACCAAAATTATTTATAATCTTACTATTAATATTTTTAATTATTTTTAACTTTTTTCATTATGATCAAGCTTTTGAAAATAATCATGATGTATTGGAGAGATATATATGGTAATAAATCAATCATATCTGTAAATGCTTTGAAAGTGAAGGGTTTGGAATGATGATATAAACGTGTTACTACTATATTTCTAAAGTTCTGTGGTCTTCCCCGTAAGGACAATAAATTTAGTGATTGAAAATCCTCATTCTCACTAAATGAAGATTTATAGAACATTGTATATTGTTTGCTTTTTAAAACCTTTATCCGATATATCTTGCACCAATTTACTTCTTCAACATTATTATTTTTTCGCCTTCTTAGAATTGCATCTTCTAAGGGTTTTGTAGAAATAAAATCAGTTTATTTCATTTCATGCAAAATAGACTACTTATGTTTTCTTATATTTTCGGCATTGTTTTAAGACAGAATAATAATCCTTAGAGACATACAATAAATTTCTTTTTATTATAGTACTTTCGATAGTTCCAAAATTGGCATCATTTGGTAGATAAGAGTGCTCAGAATATAAAAATTTATGGTCGATAATTTCTACGACATTCTTGGAGGACTGAACATTTTTAAGCCACATTAAAACCAATTTCGAATTTCTATTTTATCTGGAGCACATATCGCTATGAGCTATTACATGCTGTTGCGTGGTTACATTTTCTAAATACGTCAAGTAAAAATAACCAATTTCTTGGGCCTTCCTAAATGCAATAATTTCGTCCCATGTGTACGGATAAACCTCATTATCATGAAAGTTATGGAATCCTGCATTTAAAACATACACATATCGGTCTGTGTCCATTGCATATTATAAACATATTACGTTTATAATATGCAATGGACACCAACAGTTTTGGGTAGGGTAATGCCTTCTGCAAGTCAAAAGAAAAAAAGAAATATCTATCGAGATGTTGTGATGTCAAAATCTTCCTGCATACTTTTTCTTGATAATTCACCCTTCTTTAAGTGTATATCATGTTCTTCTATGAGGCTTGTGATGTCAACATTGTTATATGGTGATTTTATTTTCAAATTTAGAAAATCACATTTTTGACATATGAATACGTCTCACCTCCCTCCTTCAAGATAAGTTAACAAATACGGCATACTATATTACATACAGTGACTTTATATTCTATGTTAAACGGGAGGAAACTGAAATTCCAGGAAACTATAAATTTTTTTATGTAATTTACAATGTTACCACACTTATAAAAGTGCACTAAATAAATTATATAGTACAATTTTTAGCTAAATAGTTGTATGTCCTTGAGGAAAGTGGACTTACACCATTTTCCATATATATGTAACTTCATTAATTAAGAAAATTTGTGATAATAAACACATTGAAAATTTTAACAGATTTTTTTTAAAAAAGTTTATAAATGAAAAGTTCAGAGTAAATTATATTCATTTTTATCATTAACTATTTTTTTGTCAAAATGAACTTACACCACTTTCAAAGAAAGTGGTGTAATTAGATTTTGTCATAAAGAAAACGACTCATATTTTTTTTTTCAAAGAAAATGTCTCATATAAATGTCAGCGTGGCAACTTAAAGCTTCATGCTTAGAGATGCAGCAGCGTCAGTGGTAAGAGCAATATTGACGTATTAGTATTTAAGAGAGAACTTCGCCATCTTTTGCACGCATGCTCAGCCAGAGCTTGCATAACGCGGTGTAATCTATTTTCTGTTGGGAGAAAGGAAAGCAAATGTGCATTGATATCCAATATAATTGTATAATACATAAAATATAATACATTTATTAATTCAATTTGTGCAATACATGGTCAAAAATAGTACCATATTTTAATCCTGAACAATTAATTGTAAAAACTAAAAGTAAGATTTACTGTCATAAATTTCAATAATTTTACTTAGAAATTTAAAAAAAAAAACATTTGGTTTGACTCTTCAATACATAGGACTATATAACTGAGAATCAGAAGCGTACTTGAAAGTGTTAACTGAAAATAAAAATGTTCATCATAAATTTTTCTATTATGAAGATTATATTTTTTATTTGCTGAAATTGCAAAAATAAACGATTCCACATACCATAAACTATTTAAAATGCAAAATAACCACAATACATATATATCCTACTTAAAATGATTGGAAATATTTCGGTTAATATGTAATAATTTACAAATATTATGAGTTTTGAAATAAATATTGTTTTTGTCAGTAATTATTAACTTAAAAACCCGTCAATTTAAAAACTATTACGTGCTTAATATAAGTTTATGTACAAAGGGGACTAATACCTATTTAATATTTAGATTTTATTTTCGAAAAGCTGTGAATAGTTTGTTCTTCTCATGTTCTTACTATGATTAATCATACTTTCCTTCTTGACGTATAAATGTTTCTTCACATGGAAAAATAAATATTAGTTCCAGTTTCCCCACAGAACACAAAATTTACAAACTTTTATTTCCCTTGAGTTGTTGAAATGTATGCACGCGTATGTATGTCGTTCCAGATGGATTTCAAATTTTCGACTCGAATTTCAACTCCTTTATAATCATCCGATCGAGCTGAGATTTTTCATACACTTATAACTCAATGACAATTCAATACTTTGTTATGCTCAAGTAGTTATAAACTTTATGAAGAGGGGAGGGGAGAATGTGCACTTCGCACTCCAATTTCTATCCAATTCTTATTATCCAGTTGAGCTTAAATGTTGCATTAAACGTACATTTCCGTTGCAAGCAGTGATGAAATTTGTACCCGGGTTTTGAACTGAACAATGTCGAATTCAGTTTTAATTTTTCACGCATGTAAAACTATTGTAATTGCTTCTGATGATTCATTTTCGAAAATAAAAACATTTTAAAAAATATTCCCAATAAAAATAAATAGAGCTGTTATGTAAAGATGGACTAAATAATTTTAAGTAAATTTTTAATCGTAAAGCAATATGTCATTCATGAGCTCTTGAAGCATTAATAATACTTTTAATTTCATAAATAAGTAGATACAGTTCTTAATTTATCTATAATTACTTAGGGGTGTACCATAGTTAAGCGCGTTAATTCCTAATAAATTATAAATCATTTTACTATAAAAATTAATTTCTACCGTTTAGTTCATATGTATATAAAAGCTAACTTAAGGAATTTCTTTTTACATATTATCTAAATGATATATATACACACACACTAAAATAAATAACAACAATAATATATATAAGTTATATATATTATGAGTTATTATAAGTTACATATATTATGCTGTCATCAATAATATTATATATATATAACATATATATATATACATATACATCAATATTACATATACATAAATATACATATATTATATATATACATATATATTATATATATATAATATATATATATACATTATTATTATTATATATATATATACATATGTTATATATTACACATATATACATATACATACATATAAGCATATTACAATAACAATACATATATTGGTTAACATACCATCATCATCAATACATATATGCTATTAAGGCCATCATCACACATATATACATAGTTAAGAGCATATAATAATGTATCATCTATCAATAATATTACATACATAATAACAATAATATCATCAATATATATATATATATATATATATATATATATACACACACACACACATATATATATATATATATATATGTGTGTGTGTGTGTGTGTAATAAGTGCATGTTTTAAATTGTATCACATTCAAAAAGAGTTCCAATTAAATATAACAATTTAATGTTTCATACAGTTTAAAATTGCAGGTACTTATTTAGATATTTTACTTTATATTTTACAAACTAATATTTACATTTTACTTAATTGCTTAAAAATACGAGTTACATATATATTTTTTGTATGTATTGCACGTTTTCATGGTTATACTGGAAATAATTCTTTAAAAACTATCTCTTAAATGCAAATGAGCTATTGCCACTTTCAGCGACCGTTTTATCATAACATTGCATGTAATAAGAGAGGGAAAGTTGTTCATTTTCCTAGCCGTTAAAGATTTAAAACACGCACATGTTCATGAATTTGAAATTACTCTTTTTACAATTCTCTAGAATAAAATTGGCATTTCTCTATAACCCATTGTTTTTCTTAAATTTCCATTTGTAGAAACTAATGATAAACAGAATAGGTAAATTAATGCATGTATATAATTGTAGAAATTGATTTTGATACTTTACATATGTACCAGTATAGACGATTAAGAAATTCCAGACGTTTATTTCTAATGTAAGTGGAATGTGTAGAACAATATGAAATCGAATTTATATCGATTTCAAAATTTTTATATACTTAATTTTTTTTGGATTTTATAACTTTCAAATAATTAACAAAGCATTAACTATATGTAGATTAAATTATTATCAATAAGTAGTTCAGAATTCCATTATTCCTATAGCCTTTTTGACAATCGTTTTTGTTCATCTTATGAAACGTACATGGTTCGCAAATCACCGATTGAAAAACACCGATTTAAATTATAAAAAAATTGCTTTTTGATGCTTCTAATTTTTCTGCAAAATCAAATTTCATTTGAAATATTTTTCATCATGCATATGCTTCTAAATCTTTATGCCTAGCCTTCAGTTGAGCACCTCTATGATGTCGATCGCCAACTTCAAAATCGCCATATTTAAAACATTGAACTTAAATTTTCATGTGCTTCCTCATAAGAGTGCTTCCCCGAGAACGGAACAGATTGATTGGCATGTTTTTTTTCCCACTTTTCTTTTGTTGAAATTTATAACGATTGCAGCAACGAATAAATGAATTATATAACATCTCTCTCCTCAGAAATGTCCACTTTAATTTCTTTTCAACGTGTTCGTCTGATTGATAACTCTGAATTTTTTCCCAATATATGACACAAAGCGATGTGTACTGATCAGTATGCTCTTTCATTCTAGAGGTCTCACAAATGTTGGTTTATAATGGCACACTACACTCAATAATCTTCAATGGTCTATCATGTATTAAATAAAAAAAATGTAGATAATAAATCAAATAACATAGACTTAGAGTGCCTCAACCGATGTAAGATCTGTATGTCTCAAATTTTAAATAAGAAAAAAAATATAAATATATATAATTTATTAGACAAGTCGTATTTTAGAGCTGTTTTTTCTAATTCTACAAAGTATTATAAATTTAAATATAAAATTTATTATGAATTCGTTATATTTTATTATAAAATTAGTTATTCCTTTGAGATGGCAAAAATGACCATTTTTATCATAACATTGCATGTAATAAGAGAGGAAAAGTTGTTCATTTTCCTAGCCGTTAAAGATTTAAAACACGCACATGTTCATGAATTTGAAATTACTCTTTTTACAATACTCTAGAATAAAATTGGCATTTCTCTATAACCCATTGTTTTTCTTAAAAGGATACAAAAATGTATTCTTTATCCAAAATAGTAAAAGAGATGTAATTCATCTCATATATAGGCTAAACAAAGTATTAGCCACTCAAGGGGCTTTTGTTTGTTTGGAACATTTTGACCATCAAATCACTTTTAAATTTTTTATCGGTTTCATCAATTTTAATTACATTTCGATTAAATATATTCAATTTAATAAGATATCGTTTGCTTAATTTTGATTATATGAAGCTGATATATTATTCAATTTAACAATTTATCATTTCCTTCAATTTAAATACATTTAGCTTAAAAATTTCAATTTAATAATTTATAGTTTGATTTACTTTTAATTGCATGTAGTTGATATAATATTGAATTTAATAATTAATCGTTTTCATTAATTTTAATTAAATTTAGCTTAAATATATTCAATGAAATACCTTATTGTTTCCTTTAATTGCTTTAATTTACTGTTTTCCATTTCTCGATATTTCATCGTATATTTTAATTATTATATTTAATTCAGTAATTTAAATATAATTATTTTAAAAAAGTGCATCTTGGGTGGCTAAATCTGTTCTTTTAAGGTGAACAATTTCTTACAATGAAAAGGGGGACGAAAAAATTTAAGAAAAAGTTATAGCGTAAATCAAATTGAACATTTGATCCATTGAAAAAAAAAGCACTAATTATGCTTACATTTCTTTGAATTATTTAATTATTTGAGTATTTTTTCATTAAATGAGTATTTTTGTTAATGTGTCATTTTTTTTTATAATATATTGGAAATTTAAGAGCAATAAATATCCTTCACATTGAATTTTAGGGTAAGTGCTACAGAGTATCAACATTCAATCTTGATTTCTCACTTATAAAAAAACCTTACCAATAGAAAAAAAATCTTTCAACTGTGGCATTAGTTTCAGGGCAGCACAACGTAAATTCCGTAAAAAAACGTAAGTTTTTACACGTAATGTGTTTTCTTTTTTTTTTGGAAATGGTTAAATATTTCTACCCATCCATTATGAATTCCATCATGATGATTTTACCATTGGTTTAATTTCTGTTAATTCAGATATACATTAAGTCTTCTAATTTCTTCAAACACACAATTGCCAAAACTTTTACTACGAAGCATTTCTTTTAATAAAATCTCAATACAATTTTCAATAGTTGCCGAAATTACTTACCATGAAGTCAAAAAAACACCAATTTCCTGTAATATTTGTTTCAGATCATTCTTCGACTTATCAGAAAGATTTTTGGTAAAAATTCTGCACTTTTTTGATACACTTTTCCATTATGCTCGGATTTTATTCCTCTAAGTTTGTCAACTTTCTTTTTATTATTAAAGAATACATTTTTTTTGCAAATAATGATTTATATTGAAGGACAAAAACTTTCAAAATAAGATCAACTTCTGCAGCTGAAATATGTTCTCCATCAATCTCTCGTTTTGCGGAAAATAGATGCTTGATAACGTACAAAAGCATTAATATCTCCGATAATTAATAATTGAAAAAATATCCTAGAATTTTAGGACATTTGTCTAAACTTTAAGAAAATGAATGGAAGGGCTCAAATAATAGCAAAACTCGTTCTATAGCAGGTGTTACAGCGAGACATCAAACTTGTGAATATCCTGAAAATTTTTGTATTCAACATTTTCGTATAAATTTGGCGCGACTTCTCTGAATATTGAAATGAACAGATTTGTTTTAAAATATCAAAAAGGAAGACAACAAAGAGGACAATTTTCAAGAAAGGACAGAACCTACTAAAGAAGGACTGCCTTCTCTAAAGAGGACGATTGGTCACCTTATTTCTTTGCAAAACTTTGAGTACAACTTTTTTTAATATTCTTTTTTAAAATTTGGGTCTACTTTTAACAGATATATTTGCATAAGAAAAGAGAATTTTCCAAAAGTAATGCATTTCTACAAGATTAGGTTTTTCTAATATAACGTATAAATGTGTAAATAAGTAGATATTATTTTCATTTTATCATTTAATCTTTAGGATTGAAGTATTAATTCTTTATTTTAAAATGTTTTTGTTTCGGTAGAGGAGGAGAAAAAATTATTATTAGTTCATGATAAAAATGTTAAAGAGAGAGACATTTAGATATATAAACTGCTGTTTGTAGAAAATGCAACACCATGAAGGAATCATCAGAATCAAATGAAATTCGCAGCAAATGTCAATTATAGGATATTATGCAAATTAATAAAGTTTCAGAGCCATCGCGCGTGCGCGGCGCGCGCAGCGCCCTCTGAATTGATGCTGAAAGCGTATAAATAAAGTGCTGTAGCGGGACGTTGAAAAAAGTCTATGATTATTTGTTAGTGGCAAACGTTTAGTGAGACCTGAGTATGCCTCCACGACGGAAGAATAAGAAATTCAAGCAACTTACGGAGTTTGAACAAGGGAGGATAATCGGCCTTCGAGAAGGAGGATTTTCCTATCGCGCAATAGCAGCTCGTATGCAGCGGAACAGTTCCACAGTGATGCGAGTTTGGAAGCAGTGGACCGACGAGCACCGAACAACTCGAAAAACGGGCACTGGACGACAGAAGGTGACGTCAGAGCGCGATGATCGACACCTGCTCCGCATGGCGGTGAATGATCGCACAGCTTCCTCCAGGCAGCTGGCAGCACGTTGGTCTACTGCTACAGGTGTACAATTGTCGGCTTCGTCAATTCGTCGTCGTCTGCTGCGCCGTGGATTGCGTGCAAGGGTGCCTTTATACAGGATTCCCCTCACGGCGAATCATCGACGGCTGCGTCGGCAGTGGGCTCTTGAGCACAGAGACAGGCGAGCTGATTGGCACCAAGTTGTCTTTTCAGATGAATCACGCTTCAATTTGTGGACCCATGATGGCCGTGTTCGTGTTAGACGTTATGCCGGTCAACGCTGCCTTCCTGAGTGTATTATTGACGACATAGTGGTCGAACACCCGGAGTTATGGTCTGGGGTGCGATTTCGTATCATGGACGATCCAATTTGATACGAATTGAGGGTAATCTCAATAGCAACAGGTACGTCCGTGAAGTGCTACAGCCCGAAGTCGTTCCTTTCCTTCAAGGCATCCCTGGAGCTATCTTTCAGCAGGATAATGCACGCCCACATGTTGCGCGGACTGTTCGAGACTTCTGTTCAGCACAACGCATGCAACTTCTTCCTTGGCCTGCTTATTCACCGGATATGTCGCCTATTGAGCACGTGTGGGATATGGTTGGTCGGCGTCTCGCTCGTGATCCGCGTCCTGCAGTTTCCAAAGACGAACTTTGGTTGCGCATACAAGCGATATGGAATTCTCTTCCTCAAGCAGATATTCAACATCTGTTTGACTCCATGCCACGTCGTATAGCAGCACTTATTGCAGCGCATGGTGGCTGCACCAAATACTGATTTCGGACGCTTAATTTGTTTCTTTTGTTTTGAAAATTTCATCATTTATTTGTATCAGTACAAGTCGTTTCTGCATTAAATTTCATTTGATTCTGATGATTCTTTCATGGTGTTGCATTTTCTACAAACAGCAGTATACAAACATTGCACTCACGAATTGTTTGAAGAATAGAAGTAAAAAAAGAAGGAATCAAATAATATTTTGTAGCTGGTAATATAAAAGAAAACATTGATTTTTGGGCTTAGAAACTTTCCCCGAGGCATCTTAGGATAACTCTCTAATGTATCAAAATGATATTTTCTGATGGCATTAATGAAGAAATATCAATCTTTCTAATGGAGTCCGAAGGGAATGTAGTGTCAAAAGAAAAAAATAACAATCTAAAGTAACTAAAAAAAAAGAAATCGTACCTTTTTATTTATTTATTCTTAAATAAATTGAGTTCATTCTATGTATTTTTTTTATAAATGTTATGAATAGTAATATCAAGTATATTGTTTCTTATGTAAGATATTCGAAACAACAAACTAAAAATTTAAAAAAATAATTCTATATGTTTGTTTAAGAATGGAATAAAATACTTTATCTATTAGATAATTTTAAACAAAGAATTAAGTTCTTAAAATCCCCTGTTTAGTCTTTCTGAGAGAACCCTTTGTAGTTTCTTTATTTCAGAATGGTTTTTTCGATTAAAAAGATAGAAGTAAAATTATAGAATGAAAGTTTTATGAATTGCTTCAAATACAAAATGGGGACTTATTGATAAATATGTTATTTATTTATTAGCCACCTAATGGGCTATTGTTTTCTATACCTTAAAATGTCGTACCTGAACACTTTTCAAAAAATTATCTTGTTTTTGATGTCTGCTTTCACTAGTAAAGAACTTAATTTTAAAAAATATGTCAGAAATAATTTATGCTAAGATTTTTATTGGATTAAAATAAAGTGTATGTAATGTATGTTTAATATCTGCTTTCAAATCTAATGAACTCAATTTTGGAGAATATGTCGTAATAAATTTCTTTCATTTTTTTTATTCTATTGAAGTGAAACAAATATAAAAATTAAGTATTTTTTTACTTATCGATTTGTGTATTACCCGAAATCGTATGTAAACTGGAATCAGGATATGACTGGCAATACATAACAATACTCAGAATTTTAAGACATTTGTGAAGCTGCCTTTTTTTTAGCCAACCGAGGGGCATCTGTTTTAGGTGGATCAATTTTGGCGTCTAAATCACTTTTGAAAATTTAATCGTTTGCTTCCATTTTAATTACATTTAGCTTAAGTATATTCAGTTTAATAATTCATCGTTTTCCTTAAATTTTATGTCGGAAAAGTTTATTATTGTCTATGTCTCGATATTTCATCGTTTATTTAAATTGTTACATTTAATTGAGTAATTTAATAATAAATAAAAAAAATTCCCTTTGTTGGCTAAATCTGTTCTTTACAAAACTATAGAACTTTTAAATGTTTACTTTTTTATTTTGAAACCTGTAAAATCAAATTATTCTTCGGATGGACAGATTTAAAATATCTTTACACAATTTTGCAACTTATTTCATTTATGGAATTCTATTTTATTTTAAATAAACTTAAAATGAAATACGTATTGAATAATATTAATAGAAACGTTTATGAATTATATGTTAAATAATGTTATTACAAACTCTTCATTGCTTATAATAGGGAATATTTTAACGCCTTTTTAGAATTAGAAAACACCCTCATTAAAAGCAAGTAATCCTTGCACAAAGTTTCTCTCTAATACGGTTTGAGAAATAAATAGAAGCAAAATACTCTTAAGAACCAAATCTAAAATTAGGGACATTTCGATACAATACAGACTGCAGTCCGATTTTAAAGTGCGTAATATAAGTTAATGAATTTTTATTTTAAAATTCAGATCATATGTCGTATCACGTTTATTCACATGTCTGTGAAGTAAAGCTGCATTTTTTTGATTTCATAGGATTACTTCAAGTTCGTTGAGAGATGTTTTTTCGAAATCCCTTTCCCCCTTTTTAAGATTTAAAATATTTTGATAGATAATTGAGGATGGTTGAACTTTAAACATTGACAAGAAATTGTTTGGCCCACTAAAGTACCTGCTCTTGTCCTAAAGGTTGACACATTTACCATTGAGACAATCGTTCAAGAGGGGTAGGGTAAGATTTTCTTTCAAGTGTATGTCAGTTTGTTTGAGATTTTAATGGGTTTGAATGAAACACAGTTTTGACCTAGATTTCGCGACATAACTATTTTGTTTAAATGAATCCAAAATAACTTTGAAGTTCCATCACAAATATAAAATAGATTTTATTCACATTTTTTAATTAATATTGATTTGAAGCTTTAACAAATTTGGGTGGAGATAGAAACCTGCTATTTTACCATGTTGGAAAACTAATTTTTCTATGTTTTCTTTGCTTGCTAAAAACTTCCGTTTTTCTCCCCTCTCATCAAATTTATCAAATAGAATTAAGTGTTTGTTTCATATATATATATATATATATATATATATATATATATATATATATAAAATATTTATGTTTAAATTCATAGAATGTATGAAAACAATGAATATATTCTATTGTTTCATTTGTGTTACTTTAAACACTACTTTTTTTCAGTTTTTAAAATAATAATTATTTTATTTATAGGTATCAAATTTTAATAAAAGTTTTTAAAAAAACGAATCTGTCAAAATCAGAAACTCTGTTAGCTTTTCAATTATTACAAATGAACAATTTTTTTAACTTCTGTACTTCTTTACTTGGAAAAATTTCTTATGCTTTGATAAAAATAACAACAATAAAAAACTTTTTTTAAATCTATTGTTTTTCTTTATGATTTCAAATCAGGTATTCATGACAGCTTACACACGATCTCCAGTTTTTTAATTTTAAGTTCCGAAATAAATCCGAAGTTGTTTTCCCTCAAATTTCATATTTTTCAAATTTAATTTTCAAATAATTACTAACATATTTATTTTGCACACATTTTTATTTGTTTATATGCGTAAGTATCAACTGCACATTTGTACTGGTACTTTTGATCTTCTCATTATTAATTATTCGAAGATTCAGTTTTAAAAAAATATTCGCTTGTGTTAAATCTCTCATACTCGTAATTTATTTTCTTTTAGAGGATAACTGAAGTACAGGTAATTAAAATTCGATATTTTTCGAAATCTCAACCATAACAAGGAGTTTTATAAGAGCTGCACTGAAGATCATTTGAATTAACGAAAAAAATATTTATGTACCTCGAATGCGCAGTTAAAATTTGTTTACCATAAATAATTGCAATTCTATGAATATTTAAAATATTAAATTCAAATTTTAATATTGTGCATCGCTAGAAAATTTTCATGTACAATTTGTTTGAAAGCTCAGCATGTTATCAGTAAGACATGCTGAAAAATTAGGTGAATATATGAAAATTTTTACATGGAAGCAAAGTTGAGAATTTAAAACTTGGGAATGCAAGAAAGTATGAGCATAGTATAAATTTTTTTGAAATATTTGTGATAAAATTCTGTTCAAACTTTGTTCGTTATATTATACCTAATATTAAATAATATAATAAAGTAATTATTTAATGTATTTAGAGATTATCAGAAATAAGTGAAAATGACAGTATAATTTTAAATTCAAACTTCTTTATCATAATTGAGCGTATTTTGCAATAATACGGTATGCAACAATCATATTATTTGAATTTGGAAAATTACCCTACAATTACGAAAACTTTCTTTCAAAACGATGCATCAAAACTTATAATCTGTATTCTCCACAACCAGGCATCATTTTTCAATACAACTAACCAAAAATTAAACATGATAAAATTTCCTTTTTTTTCCCTTCTTTTTTTTAAATATAGAAACGTAAATGATGATGAATTCCTACCATTAAAACTTAAAAAATTTACAAATTTTAAGCTTTTTAATCTGGGATTACGAATACTTTTAAGTAATAATTGTTAATAAAATTCGCTATGAATGCATTGAGTAGCTGTCGGTCAACTTCACAGAACTAATTTGTTTTAAGTGTAATGTTTTAAAAAAGAAAGTTAAATAGTACGAAGTTCCTCTCACACTAGAAATTGTATTGACTGAATTAAAAGATGTAGTTATCGATGGCAATTTTTGCTTAAAAATAAATGCGAATATAGCTTTAAAATATAAAACACTGAAGAAACGGAAAGATGAAAATTTATACTGGTGAATAGAAGGTAGTTAGAAATATTTTCGAATTATGTTTATGATGAAAAATAATATTTTCCCATTAAAATTAAAAATACTGATTGAATGTGCACTATGTTCCTTGGCACAAATACTAATGTAAAGAGGGAATTTTCGCTTTGTTTAACATGGTCTGAAGTGTGTGCGCTATGCATAGAAAATTTAGACTAACAATAAAATATCAATTCTATAAAAAACTATTATCTTAAGGATTAAAAATTATATAAATTAAAAGTATTAAATTCACTCTTTATGTTATTTTAGATTAAAAATATAATTGATTGGAGAAGGATCCGTTTTTATTTGAGTAATCTAACTATGATAATGATATATACCAATGGAACTCTTTTTATACAAAAAAAAGTTGGCCATCTTAAAATATCACGAATCACAGTCATGAGCAAAGGATAAGCGTGACATTTCTGGTAGCACCAGAGCCAGACTCCAAGTGTCTAGAGAAGAGGACAATGTACTAACACATCGATCAATAACTCCCGAGTCTAACATTGAAAACAACATTTTTTTTGCAAACTTTTTTTTTATTCATCAACATAACACCTTTTGTTAATCACCTTTTAGGGTGATACAATCATTCCAACGCTTTTCCAAATCTTTTTTTTTTTTTTTTTCCGCAAGAAATCTTTTTCGTTGCGAGTAAATAGCGATAAACAGCTTTCTAAATCATCAACTCGTTGCTGTTTTTGTCCAATCGCGGCACCCACTTGGAAAAAACCTTTTTCACTTCACATTAAAAGACATTTTTCCTGGTCCGATCGACTTAAAATTTTGTCACGTTTCAAGCAAAGGTTAGTACTCTAGAAAGACCTGGTTACTGGTTTACTACGAGCGCCATCTCTGGGTGAGTCTCGGGAGTTATTGATCGATGTGTTAAGCATTATTTTTTTAAAACATGCAAATGTGCTTGTGTTTTCTTGTTCTTATATTCAACAACGAATACAGGGTACTATTTCCTGGCTCAAATCCTGATACCAAGATCAAAATAGTTTTTTTTTTTTTAGTTTTTTGAAAATGACTGTAAAAAGAGAAATTTTCTTTTGTTTCAAGTGATCAAATATTTTTCTGTATTTATCTAACTAATTTTTCAAGCGTTATTTTTTGTCCTTTATTTGTTTGTAGCTTTACATAGATTCATTGGATCGGATGAATAATTGTCAAGTGGAAGTCTGATCCTCAAGCGACGGAACAGCCTTTCACACAAGATTCGCATAAGGCCACTCAACTGTTGTGAATGGGTAATCCCCCAGTTTTCTTTAAAGAGAGAAAGACAGCACCCTCTGTAACAAAAATGTTCTCTAAATGGGAATGTTGCCGATCATCCGCGTATTTAAAGGGTAGAAGGAATAGAAGCCTTTTGCTTTTTCGAACCGTGTTGTTAAAGAAAAGAGAGATATTTTCTTGACCGCTAGCAGAGAGTAAGTAGACCGCTTTGGGAATAGCTTCGCAGAAAAAAGTAAAAACCTTGTAGGGTTAAAAAAGCTTTAAAATGTAAAAACACGTATCAATTTCTAATTAATTGTAATAGCAACTTAGATTAAAAAAATTAATACATTTGTAGCTGTAATATTTATAAAAACATTAATTAAGAATATGAACACGTTATTACCGAAAATTTAGATATAATCGAGGTTAAAAAATAAAGATATAAAATGTATAAATGAACTAATTACATGCTCAACGATTCAAGTGATACCTTAATTTTTCTTTAAGAAACCAATAATATTGATATAGATAATTTTATTCATCAATTAGCAAATAATTATGGTATTCAAAAAGAAGTTTTGAAAGAATTTAAGTAGTATATTGGTATAGATATAAAAAATTGATCTTAAAAAATAGATTTTAATAATAATGATAATATTTATCTGAAAGATTTTAAAAGAAGAGCTATTATTAATCTTCAGAGAATCTTTCAAATATGTTATGTAATCAAAGTACTCAATAATCATGCTATTACTTGAAAAAGAAATTCTACTTTAATTTATCTAATAAGCATCTTGAGAATAACAATTCTATTAGAGTAATGAACAATAGTCAGAAAGAAATTTCTAATCAAATTATATTATTATATAAGAAAATTGGTGTTAATATAAATAAGGTTAAATTACCTCACATTTTTTACAACTTCCAAAAAACTCCTATTACTTTTAGAATGGTTAATAATGGATCAAATATTTATAAAACATTTGCTGATAAGACAAAATACAAAAAAAATATATAAAAATATTCTTCTCCTTTTCAATAAAACTGATATTATTCAAAATGGGGTTGATATAGTTAAATATATCTCAAATTAATAAGTTAACACAGTATATGCTTATCATTTCGAAAGTATTTTTAATCTGTTATGCATAATTTATATTTTTCACATTCTAGAAGAATTTGATGAGAAATTGAGTAAGGAATGGGTGATTTCATGTTAAAGTGAAAAAAATTATGAAGTGAGTTTTGAAAGAAATTTCTGCAATATTTAATAAGGAATTGTTTAAGCAAATTAAAGGAATACTAAAAGGTGGGCTTATAAGTAGTTATTTTGCTCTTAATTATTTGTATTTTCATGAATATAATTATATTGAATTTGACAGTTTTAATGCGTTTAGATTTTTAATTGATGTGAAATAATAATTTTTCAAAATAATAATAAAAAAAAATTAAACCAATTTTATCTTTTATCCAGATAATTAAAAATTATTTCAAAGTAACGATAGTGTTAATGAATCTATCTTTTTAATTATTTATTTAAAATAGAAAGTAATATAACTTATTTAATTATTCATAATTATAGGGATAACTTAGTTTTTTGATTCGTAAGGGAGGGTTTTTCTTACTTACTATAAGGAAAACCTTAACTTACGAATTTATATTATATTATTTATTCTCTTTATATTATATTATATTATTATTTATTTTCCTTAAACCATGCAGTTCCTTAAGTTTTATTATTTTGAGAAACATGCGCAATTAATTTTTACCTAACACTAGAAACATGAACTATTCAATGTAATATTTACAGAAACCTTGATAATTTTCACAAATTTTCTGCTGACTTATTATATTTGAATTTTAATAAGAATAATTCATAAATAATGATTATAAATTAGAGTATATATTTTATTTGTTGTTGTTTTTAAATTTATTCAGTAAATTAATTTTTACTTTTCTTTACTTTTCTATTTAATCGTATAGTTTCAAAATGAATTATTTGTTTGATCTTGTATATGTTACTCACGCTTTCTCATAGATTGCTATCGCTATTCGCTTTCACTTTTAAATTTCTATTTAGTTCCGATTTGGTGGTTTTTTTACATTTGATTGTATATTTGTTTAGTTTACTATCTGTAGTAAGTTTTAGTTTTAATCTCTTTTTTTGATAATTTATAATTACTTTATTATTTAATTATAAATTATCTCTTGCATATCTCTGCTTTTTCATAATGGGTTTTTCAAACTTTTTCTTTTGTTTTGTATTTTAGATATATCAAATTATTTCGTTCTATAACAATTTCCAAGTAAAAAAAATTTTTTGAGGAAGATTAAGCTTACAATACTAAATTTGCCCAGCTTAGATACTGTATTATACTAGGTGCCGAATTAAAAATGTTGCATTTGCTTTTCATATTTATATAGTTTAAATAATTTCTGCTTTTCTTCAAAATCTTTTATTTCACATTTGTCGTTCTGGCAGACCTTTTTCGACCTACATCAGATCACGAATCAAAAGCAGATTACGTTTCACACAGGTGCTGATGCATGCGCACAAATGTTTCCTGATTGAACATCCGCACAGAAACACGTCACGCATTTATGATGCTGTTGCTGAGGTATTTATGCTTTCATCTACGTAATTGAAATTCTTATCTGCTCAGTTTCATATTACTTAACATAATTTCGCCATCATCCCGATATGTTACAACTGTTGGAACAGTTACATGCTGGA
This sequence comes from Nephila pilipes, assembly GCA_019974015.1. NCBI lineage: Eukaryota > Metazoa > Arthropoda > Arachnida > Araneae > Nephilidae > Nephila > Nephila pilipes. Next base: position 35,813 of record BMAW01089042.1, on the reverse strand, counting down.
ATAGCTTCACACAAATGGTGACGGTGTCTTTCATTCACTGTGTCTCAAATTGTCTTGCGATTTCTTCTTCTTTCTAAGGCTACAAATATATTTGCACGCATAGTTCATGCACACCCACCAACATGTATATATATATATACAATATATATATATATATATATATATATATATATATGTGTGTGTGTGTGTGTGCGCGTGTGTAATGTACTATATTTAATAAACAAGTAAAAAATATGACATTCAGAGTCATGGCCTTACTAAGACAGAGCATTTATTCTCATCAATTCTACTTATTCTTAGAAGAGAGAGACAATTTTGCAAACAAGTGATGAAAGTTCTCATATTTACAGCGGTACAGTATACATAATTTCAGGAGATGAGCAGTATGGATTAGGCCATGATGACCGAAGCGAAAAGACCGGAAGAGAGAGAATTATTCCTTACTTATCTAATTACACAAGGAATTTTTCCATTTCAGGTTATAAATCACATGACATAAGATGCAGGAATTCTCAGAGATTTGAATGGCCCTCAACAACCTAGTATGGATTATCCCTACAGTTCTTCAACCGTGAGAACTGTGAGTTCAGCAAATTTTATAAACACCCCATCACCTATCTATATTAAGGGATAATTTGGATTTGTATCAGGAAATAAGATGAACGTTTTACTTTTAAGTAAGAAAAGGGGAAACAATAGGAAATTTAATTATTTTGCAATCAATTTATTACAAAATGAAGATGAATAATTACTGAATCATAATATATATATATATATATATATATATATATATATATATATATATGGTTTTATCTCTTCGAGGTTGTTCTGAAAATTTTCTGATTTTAACGTGAAATTAGCATCACTCATTAATAACAGATCGAGAATATGGATACACACCTTTTGACAGATACGTATCGAAATCTTGCCCATTTTGAAAGAGCATTTGTTGTTTGACAATTTTTAGAAAGAGTCGATTGGAGTGTTTTTGTGAAAATGGGAAAAATGGAGTATCGAACAGTCATTAAATATTTGTTAGAGTTGAACGCTGTGTACAGAGACTTTATACGATCATTTTCCACCGTAATATTAAGTGGAACTGAATTTTAGGGCTGCATTACTAGCTTGAAAGACGTTGAACGTTTGCGAAAGCCAAAATCTGCAACCACTGACAATAACATCTCTAAAGTTCACGAAATGATGCTAGTTGACCATCGAATTAAAATGAGAAAGATTGCAGAGGCTATAAATATGCCCAAAGAACGTATTTGTCACATATTGAATCAAAATTTATTCATGACAAACTGTTCGCGTGTTGGATGCAGAAGTGTGTTCACTTCAGACGAAAAACGTGTTCGAATGAACATATCCAAAGCTCTGTGAGCGCCGTTTAGGCTAAATAAACATTTTTTGTAGCCAATTAATTACTGTAGATGAAACCTGGATACGCCTGGAACAAAAATACAGTCAAAACAGTGGGCTGCGAACCGAAAATTGGCTTCAAAAAGAGCCATTTTACGCTGGGAAAATGTTGTCGACTCTTTATTGGGATATTCATAGAGTTATCTTAATTTATTATCTTCAAACCAGAAAACCAATTACATGAGCCAACTAAGCATCATTACTTGACAAGCTAATGACAGTAATTGCGAATGAACAGCCATATTGCATCAAGACAATACGTCGTGTAACACCTCAGCGTTTACCATGGCGAAACTACACACAATTACAGTTTTATATTCTTGACTATCCTCTTTACTCACCAGATCTAGTCCCAAGTGATTTTTTTATTGTTCCCTAATAGGAAACACTGTGCTCGAAAGACAGATAATTTTGTTGAACAAGGATGTCATCACATTAGTAAACATTATTTTGCAGAGAAAAACGTCGTATACTACTTGACGGGTTAAAGAATTGTCTCTTGAGAAGGCTTACAAGGAAACTATGTAGAAAGATAAAAATAAATAAATAAAAAAATCTCTTGTATCTTTGTTAGGTTGGAACCCTTTCAGGCCACCATCGCATTATGATTTATACATAAGTTTTTTTGACCCATTTTTTTTATTATGTTGACTACGACATTGTGTTCTTCACTTTTTTTTGTTTTGGAAAATTTGATTGATTCCTTTACATTCAGAATTATATCAATGGAATGGAAATCGATGCTGTTCATAATTCTCCTAAGAATTTTCATAAATATCTTGCATTTGAAACTTTGATTCTTTTTAAGGTCGCTTCACTGTAATACAATAAAATGCGTTAAAATTATATTACAGAAAAGGATCTTGTACCAATGAAATTCATTAAATGGTAATTTTTAAAGATGATAAGTTACGCATTAAAAATAGCTAAATCTATAATTGCTGACTTATCCTTAAAAACCGAATCAGATAATATCCTTATGAATGAATTTGGAATATTTTTTTTTTATAAAAGGTAAAATAATTTCCAAATTTCACTAAAAAAATTGGTATATTAGTAATTTTTTATATTGTTACAAATATCAATATATGTCAAGAGAATTTAGAACGAAAAAGTTAAAGAATTTACTTTTCTTAATAATTTTGTAACAAAACTAGTTTTGGTACACTAAATTTTTTTAAGAGATATTTTTGATGATTTTATACACACAAATACACCACAAGCTGGAATTTGATATTTCAACGATTGATATTATGTCTTTATTATAAAATCTGTGCTTTAAAATATTTGTTATATTCATTGCAATATTCGAATAGAATAAATGTTACATGGTATAATTTCAAAAATAGTTTCAAAGCATACTTATTTCAACAAATTATTTTAAATTTTTCTTATACATATACAGATATATATAATAAAGGAATGACACAAATTAGCCTTCTTTCTCTTCATATGTATTTTATAGAATGAATTAATAAATCGTGTTTCGTAACTAATGTCATTCTTAACACTTTCTACATGGAGATTTCTCTACATGGAGCATGGAGATTTAGTAGATCTAAAAATAATTTTCTGAAAACTAAAATATGTGCATTACACGGATTTTTAGAATGCAAGTATTGCAAAGTTACATTTCAAAAAAGAAATCCTGTACTTACATGAAAAATAAAGGATTTCTTATTTGTTTTTTCACTAGTGCTTTGACAGCAGTTATCACATTAATTATTAGTCTACATAATCCGTATTTAGCTATTGTTAAAATAATCAGTATTAATCTATTTTGTTTAATTAACCGATATTATTCCAATAAGTAATCTAGTGTTGTCAAGAAACAGTTGAAATGAATTATAAACAAATGTACAGATAAACTGTAAAGTATGTTTACAAAGCAATAAGCAATTTTTTTTATCTCTTAAACTTCCGAGAGTTGTAGATAAACAGAATATTTCTGTATATCAATATTATATAATAAAATGCATTGTAGTAGTCCAAACTGAATTTTCTCGACGTGGTTATACGGATTATTTTTAACGTTCCCTTTCCAGTTATTTTTTAATTCATTCATCTGTGGTCCTCAAACTTACAACTCATGATCCTATCCTGCAGGAAAAAATCCTCAAAAAGGAAATTTCTTTCTTTCTGGTTGTTTGGCAATTAAAGTTACCCAAAAGGAAAAGAACAAAACTACAAACGGGAATCATCTAATAGGATTTACTGATGATCATTTTTATTGTTTACTCTTTGTGATGTCTTAAGTACCACTGTTGTACGAACCATAAAAAGAGCAGTTATCGATTCTTACTATGGTATAAAAAGATTGTTTCTGGATGTCTCAGGTGGCAGAGTTAAACTAGAAACAATAACATTCATTTTTCAATAACACTGATTTCTTTTAGCTGGCATTAATCTATTTCAGACGTTCATACTTATAATCATTTACTGAGATTGTTTTCGTTTAAGTCATAGTAATGATTAGTGAGTACTTTTGTTAGTTAATATTACTTCTTTCAATTTGAATAAAGGCTTATAACCCTTTCACTGAAAATAATAAAAATTAATTTCTACTGGCATTGAGATAAATTGTAACATTTCATTTTAATTAATTTTTTATAAATTAGATTTTGTTTTATTTCCATAAACTGTCATTTCTGTTTGTTCTAATGCGACATTTTAGATGTAGCTAAGTTGATTCATGAATTATTACCGAAAAAAGTGTTTTCATGTTCCAATTTTTGCATCAGCTTTGCAATGGAAATATATATTAATGTTTCTCAGATGTGTTGATGATATTTTAATAAAGAAAATTATGTTTAGAAAATATAAATCGAATAATATGAAAACTGTTATTGGCATTCCTCGTTTCTTCGATTATAAGCAGGAGATATTTATATATATACTTAAATTATACTAATAATGTAATGTTTAATTTTAAAACATGCATACATATTAAAAAGCAACTGCAACAGGTTTAAAGTTATTAGATATCATATTTTCGATGCTGAAGTGAAATTAGAAAAAAATAAATAAATAAAGAGTACGGATTCATTAGCTTTGAGAAATCACGCTTAAAACTTCAGAGATGTTGATCATTATACATTCGGATTTACGATATATCAAACATAACATTTGTTTTTATATCACTAATAACATGAAATACAGTTTTGACATTATCTTATTCTTACAGATTTTTTCTGAAAATATATACATAATTTAGAAAATTTTCAGCAACATGCGAAACGAAATATTATATTTCGTATCAACAAATAAGATATAAAAACTGAATAATCATGTAAGAATTGTCAGATAGCCACGAAAATGAGTGGCTAAGAATAATACATATAGAAAACTAAATGATTGTATTTTTAGAATAATTGTAAGCTAAATCCCATAATTAGATCATTTTAAATTAAAGAATTCAATGAAACATTGCTCCACTGTTGGCCTAGGCTCTATTTGTCTTTCAGTGCATCATAGAATGACTTGTTTCTGGTTGTTGTTCTAAGGAATTTCCTATCAGATTTTCTCCAAATCTCAGCAATCATCTAGGATAGTTTTACATTTATTCCATTAAGGTTGCAAATTTATATTACGGGGAGGAATTAGTCTATATATTTGACTAAAACAGCGTTTGAACACATTGAAGGTAAGGGCACTCGACTGAAAGGAATGTTCCGTCACCTTCTCCTCTTTCATTATTGTTCTCATGGGTGAAAGGGAAAATCGTAATTATAAATACAACGATAGTATATTTACAAGACTCTAACAATAGAAAACAAAAAAAATTGGATATCACTGCACAATTAAATTTTATTACTACAGAGGCGGCAAATGCCTTAGGATTAAGAAAAGTTCGGAATCTTATTCCTATCAGAGATTTAAAAGATTTTTTACTAAACATTAAGTCACAAATTGCGTTTCAACTATGAAACAGAAATAACGATTTCCATTGCGACATTGAACTATTTATTTTGCCTAAAATTACGAACACTATGCCACCTAAAAGTTTAAATGTTTCTACATTGAGAATTCCAGATGAAGTAAATTTTCCAGATCCAGATTTCTAAAAACTAAAAAAGATCCATCTCCTCTAAGGAGATGATTTTTTTCCTAATGTTAAAGAAATATAGGTAACGATTAGAAGATACTGAGTTAATGTTGCAAAATAATTATTTTGGCTACGTGGATTCCAGAAGTCTTCTCATTCCAAATTTATTTTCAAATACTTCATAAAGCAATTGCTTTTTACTGTAAAACATTATTTTTTATAGAATTGTCAATATTTTCGACGAGCATGCATTTATAGAAGTTGTGAAACATGTTATATTTATGAACTTGCAACAAATCATATACAAATAGGAGTCATAAAATCTCCTTCGCTGCGACATTTTCCCAACATCTTTTACTTGTGTCATGCGCTCTCCGAAAATATACCAACGAACGTGAGATCTAGAGAACTAGATGCTGAAAATGCTAAGGAACTGTGGATGCAAGGTCCAAAGTTTCTAAAGAAATATTGTTTGAACTTTCCTACTGAACTATTACATACTTTCGTACTTTAGAATTGAACTGTTCAATATTAGATTCCATTGGAAACTTGGACTTTTTTGTTGCTTATGAACTTTAAGAATTCAAACAAGTGAATAAATTTTTGAAATTTCTCATATTTTTCCTGATTACTCTTGCAAGAATGTATCCTTTTGAAGATTAACATTTAACTTAATAAATTTTAAATTTTTCTTAATTTATTAATTTACTTTCCACTGTATTTAAGAACTTGTTAATATTTTAAATTCAGAGACTAATTTAAAAATTCACATGTATTATTTTTATGATTACTTTGAATGTCAAGTATCAACTAGAATATTAATATTAATCCTTATTTTTTTACTTTGCTTTATTATTTGACTTGGTTTTCATTGTAATTGTATTTTCATGATTAATTAATATTTAAGATTTAGTGAATTGATTAATTTGAAATGACTCATTTAATGTTGTATGAATACTTTTACAGCAAAGTATCATTTTGAATATTTATATTTACCTTTCATATTTTTGTTTAATAATAATGCTTTAATTTTATTCTCGTTATGTGTATTTAATAATTTCTCAATAATTGTAAATCGGCTAATTAATTTATATCTGATCAATTTAATTTATCATACATACAATATAAGAGTAATGGTTATATTAACGCTTCAGAATTCCGGTTAACATTTTATGTTCTTAAAATCATTATTCGGTGATAATTGTACACAATTTCTTTTACATTAGTAATTGTATTTAGAAATGTATCTTTGTTATACATTCTTTTATTGTTTAAGTTGCAACTAAGTTATAAGATGACCAGCACGTCGCGAATGAAGTGCAGTTCTTGGACCAATTTTTAAGCTTCTTGGTTTCGCGAACTTTCTCTTATCTGAAGAATAACTCTCGATCTGAATTGCAAAGCAGACATGTTTTCGCTTTTTACTTTAGAATATATTATATTTTCATTTAGAAATGTCATACCTAACAACCCAAAAGACTGCTTTTTATATGATTTTACTCTTTTTTCTAAAAGCTGGATAATGATGAATGATAGAATCGCCAGAGTCAACACCTCCCATATTTTGGTTGTACTCTACAACGCAGAATGGTTTAAAAATGCCCTTTCCAGTTTGTCGGTCTTTTTTACCTATTTTTTACAATAGCATTATTTTGTATAATGAAACATCATCAATTTTTACATTGGCTTAATATTTTCAGCCCCATCTACATTGAATTCAGATAATAATATCGAATTCAAAAATCAAGTTATGTCTGAATTATGCACTATTTGGAAAGATGATAAGACATTTCTTAAAGCTAATGTAATAATCAAACATGAAGCTTAGTTGAAATGGTCATTCAGGATATACAGAATACTTTAATTGCAAGGAGAAGGAGACCGATACATATGAATGGTCAGATGCTCTTTGTTTCAATTTGAGTACTGAACTCTACATACCACGATATCCCTATGTGGCCATATTTGATGCTATGCCAAAAAGAGGCGCTGCATCTTTGTCTTTGTCTGGCAAACAAATCCTAAATATTGAAACTGAAGGAAAGCCTGAAGACATTGTAAATGCTTTTGAAGAAAATTTAGCTGTAGTCATACTGAAAACTATACTCCAAAGGAAAATATTGAAAAAGAACTGCAACATACCATGTATCCATATCAAACTCTAGCTGTACAATACAAGTTTATTTCTGTAAAGCTAGTAGCCACAAAAGAGAATTGTCTACCAGTAAGCAGCAAAAATGCTACGAACCTCAAACAGTTACATTTCTCATGCACAAATTGGTGATACCACACGAATGCAAGACCCTGAGATCCAACACGATCCTACAGATGCCCGAAATGTATCGGCAGTTGTTTTTGGAATAGAATTTTTCAAATGATAGTAATTGAAATTGGTATTCTATAGCAGCTTTACACTCGTAATCAGTCCTTCATTTGTAACGAAATTATAATTTCCACATATGAAAATTCTTCTCGCGAAATGTCTCTAAAAGAAGAAATTGCAGCTAAATTGAGGAGTGAAGAGCAAGAATTTACATGATGTCAGTGCAAAATTAAGTGTTCCACTATTAAAAGCATTTTCAAAAACAAGAAACTGTTGTGAAATTCAAAGTTTCATGACAGTTCAAGTGGGTCCAATATATAAAATTGCATAATCCTCATCTCAAAATAAAAGAAGTATATTTTCGGTATTATTTTCGTTTTATCTCTTAGAATGTACTATACTTTCAATATTCAGCAAATTATTTACATGTTCTCTTACTTAAACTTTCTCCTTTTTTGACTTATAACGAGTATTAATAATAAAGTGTGTTGTGGAAACAAAAGAAAATATTTTCATTCAACATTCAATATCAGGATATGATGAATGTCGACATTTGCCGTTGTAAGCGAGAAATGAGGATATTTAGGAAATATTTCGGTCTTTCACCAACGTTTTCTGGTATATGTTGAAACTTACCGTAGAAAGTCTATATTCTCAAAAAAATTTTCTTTCACGATAACATGTACACGTCATGTATGTATATGGAAATCCATAAGTATAGCTGCTTACGATTATAACCATTTTCATATTCACAATTCCTTTTAAACAAAATGAATTTTCTTTCAGAAAACAACCTATACAGATGATACATTATATTTCTTAAAATGAAGTGAGCATTTTGATGTGGTTATTTATTTATTACAAAGTTCAAGATTCACGAAGAATCAATTGTTTTAAAATAAAATGAAAACTTTAATATCATTCGAATTTTTTTTCTTACATTAAAAATATAATTCCTCATGTTCGTCGAATCCATTCAAGAAGAAATTTTTGAATACATTGATGCAAGTAATATATATTTTATTTATAATACTTTTGTAATATTTTTATTCTTTTTAAATCATGCACCAGAAAAGTGTTTTTTTTTTATTTTATTTTATCAAATTCCTTGGAACAAAAAAAAAGAAGGAATACAGTTTTCAATCCGCTGACTTTTTGGTATTAAACTTTTATCCTATACTGTGTGTTCGTATAAAAGATAAAGATTGGAAAAAATCAAAAGGTGAACGTGAACTTCCTATGCGATTGTTGAGATGCATTTTACATGGATGTTTTATCTGCTTATTTTCTGTTTTTCAAGACGAAATGCGGCAGCCAATTTTGTTTTCTAAAGTGGTGACTGCGGTTGTTTTGACTTTTTCAGAGATATTTTGCATTATTGAACTGAAAGAGACTTCCTGAGATTTTCAGGAGGAATCGTGAGAATTGTTTCATGTGTGAGAAGAAGAAAACCTCCGAACTCCCAACAAAAGAAAAAATTGAGTGTATATCAGTTTGATTGATATATCACATTGATGTATACTCAATTGAAATTAAAAGTTAGTTAAGTGTTATAATGTATTTTTTGATTGACAATAGAAAATAATATCATGAAATTGCCGTAAGAGTTGTGAAACATCTAATATCATATGTTTCAACCTATATATGCGAAAAATCTTTCTCTTTGTACACTGCGACAAAAACAAAATACAGAAATAGTTCGGATGCTGAAGAAGACATTAGGTTGATGGTTTCAGAAATTTTTACAGACGTAAAAATACTTTGCAATAAAAAACAATCATGGTCAAATCATTAAAATTCTTTTTTTTTTCCATTATTTGTTATATTTAAAAAAATATTGCTTTTGTTTATTATGCATAGGCCATATTTTAGGAAAAAAAAAAAAACTTTCGCTACCTTAACATTCATTAATCTTACTAAGACGTTTCTAATAAAAAAATAGAAATGCAATAATAATTTTGTAAATTTGATTAGGATAAAGAGCTTTGATATCCTATTTTTTCTGCTGTTTGATCAAGGGGTTCCTTGAAGGTAATGGTAAGCTCAAAAGGTTCCCCAAAGTGCAAGAGGTTGAATACCTCTGCTCTAAGCGAAATACCCCATCTACATCCACTTTTGTGCAAAGGTAATAAATTTTACATTCAATAAATAATTTTAAATTATAATGGAGTATATATTCTTCAAAATGTCAAAATATTTCTAGCCATCTTCAATCCCACATTTTAATTTTCAACTTTCTGTTTCTTTGGTGTTTTCAAACTTTAAGTACATATTCGTATTATATCTTTTAACAGAAAATTGTCATCGATTACTACATCTTACATATCAGTTATTACAAATTTGGCAGTGAGAGAAACTTTTCCCTTTTTAATTTGTCTTTCAAAACAGTACACTTAAAACACTTTAGTTCAGTGAAGTTGACAAACATTTCCTCAAAGAATTCATAACAAATTTTGTAAGCAATTTTAAATTTTAGAAATGTATTCTTAATCCCAGGAATATAACCATATATAATTGTTAGTTTATTCTTTTGTATTAATGGTACGAATTTATCATCATATCTCGTTCTATATCGGAATAAAATAAACTGTAGCTGAAATGTTATGATGTTTAATTTCTTTGGTAGTTTTACAGAAAAATAATGTCTGGCTGTAGAGAAAAGAGAGCGTATGATTTGATCTATTGAAAGGTGATATTTTTTCCAAATGTAAGGTATTTTTTAAATTTAAATAACTTGACCGAAGCGGATCATATAATTTCAAAATGCACTCTATTTGTGCTCTGTTTGTGTGCTGGTTTCAAAGTAAACCACCTCACTTCTGAATAGCCGAGCAGCTTTTTATATTCAATATCAAAATGAATGCAAAATTGCTTACGATTTGCTTCTCCAACCTTAAAGGGACTAAAATATATGTTTAAGTTCAGTGCAAAATATTCACAATATGTAAAAATAATATTCATCTATTAATTTTAGTCCATTTTACAAATTGTACCTAAAAAGAGTTATATGTGTTTATTAGATCAAAAATTCGTTTATAACAAATCAGGTATAATTTTGGGTAGTTGAAATTTCAATATAATATACATATTTTAAAACAAATGCAAAAAGAGTCAATTTATTCAAACTTGTATTTCATGAATAAAATAAATCAGTGTTCATATGTTCTCAAATAAACAAAATTGTAATCAAAGTGTTCATTCAATTTACAAAAAAATGCAAAGAATCGTATATAAGCAATAATTTTAATTGTTACAAATGTTAAAAATATCAGAGACACATAAGAAAAAAATAAATAAATATTTTATATTAAATGCTTAAACAAAACAAAAGTACTAAGTCTTTAAAGTACCTTAATGCCTACTTTCAGAACAATTTGTTATTTGAGAAAAAATTGTTTGTGAAAAACAATATTGTGTATATATAACAGTGTACAATTTAATTTAAAATTATAATTGAATTTAAAATTATAAATTTTTTAACATTTGTGATAATAATGTCACTTATATCTATTTTTAATAATCTGTGAATGCATCAAACTATTACTTTATTATGTTGACGGTATATTTAATATTACGTATAATATAACGAACAAATTTCTAACTGAATTTTAAAATAATTATTTCAGAAACTATTGTAGATATGCTCATAATTTTTGTATACCGAAGTTTTAGTATCTCAGCTTTGCTTCCAAGTAAAATTTTTATTTTATATTCATCAAATTGTTCAGCATATTTTTTGCTAATGACGTGCGGTTTTTAACTGATTTGTAAAAAACTTACGGAATATATGAAAATATGCTGGCGATGAAATTTATTAAATTTTGAATTTTATATTTTAAATTTTCATAGAATTGTAAATTTATGTGATTAATAATTTTTAACTTTGTATGTACCATACATAAATATTTTTTGATGTAATTTGAAAAGCAGATTTTCAGGGTAGCTTATGTAAAATTCGTAGTTGTATAATGTTAAGATTACGAAAAATGTCCGGATTTTAATTACATGTACTTCAATTATCCTTTAACAGAAGATAAATTATAAGGGATTTAACACATATGAATATTTTTTAAATTTGAATCTTCAAATAATTAGTAATCAAAAGTATCTGTGCAAAAGTACAGTTGATACTTACACGTATGAACAAATATAAATGTGTGCAGATGCTATTAATTACTAATTTTTCAAAAATCAAGTTTGAAAAATATGAGTTGGAGTGGGAAATCGCATTCTTTTTCTCTTTGAGGGAAGATGTAGTTCAGTTATTTAAAATTCGGATGTATTTCAAAACTTAACATTACAAAACTGAGTATCATGCGTAAGCTGTCCTGAATACCTGGCTTTGAAATTATGAAAAAAAAAAAAAAAACTAATAGATTTAAAAAAAAGTTTAATTTTTGGTATTACTTTTATTCATGCATTAGAGATTTTTAAAAGTAAAGAAATACAGAAGCTTAAAAATTATTCATTTGTAATAATTGAAAATCTTAAAGCGTTTCTGATTTTGACTCGTTCGTTTTTTTTTTTTTTAATTTATGACACGTTATTAGGAAATAAATATTATTTTAAAAACTGAAAGTAGTGAATAAAGTAACACAAATGAAACAATAGAACGTATTTATTATTTTCATACATTCTCTGTATTTAAACAAACATTTTATAGATATATATTTAGCGATGTTTTTCGAGATTTATAGAAATAACATAAAAACTTAACTCTATCTGATATTTTTTAATATGAGGAAAAATAAAAAAGGTGAATTTTTAGCAATCAAAGAAAATATACAAAGATTAATTTGTCCAACAATATAAACCAGTAGGTTTCCTACTCTATCTAAATTTGTTAAAATTCCAAATGAATATTAATTAAAAATGGGATTAAAATCTAGTTAATTTTGTGATTGAACTTTAAAGCGTTTTTTGGATTGGTTTAAATAAAAAATTTTATCTCGAAAGCTAGGTCAAGGGACGCATTTCTTTCATAAACCCAATAAAATCTCAACTCAAGTTGACCAACAAACACACTTGAAAGGAAATTTTCCCCTTCCCCTCTTGAACGAATGTCTCAATGGAACTCTCTCTAGCCCTAAGGGCAAGAGTGGGGTTCCCTTGTGAGCCATAAAATTTCCTGTCAAAGTTCATTGTGTGTCCGCAACCCTCCCCAATTATCTAACAAGATGTAAAACTTTTAAAAGGGGGGGAAGGAATTGCAGAAAAACCCGGCGCAAACGATCTCGAATACATCCTGTGATGGTGAAAAAACACGGCTCTGACGCTTTCGGTGCGCTCACAGCCACACGGGATTTTACGGCGCAAACGCTTTCGGAATATCTCGGACAGTACGGAAAAAAGCGTGTGAAACGCTTAGAGGGTTAATCAATAAAGAAGGATTTAGATGGTTACTTTTAGAACACTTTCGATGTAAGAGAAAATGTAACATATTTTTGCATTAAATTAATTTTATTTAAACTCAAATTTATGACCTATTAATCCTCTTTTTCACGTTCTCTTTTACCCTCTCCTTTTTTCACGTCCTTCTTTCATTGCACAAAATAATTCCGTAGATTCCTCATAATAATGAGAACTATTAATAATTAATTTTTGTAACTGAGCAATTTTAATTTTGTGCTTTGTATTTAATCCTAAATCTTCTGTCAACACGTGTAACTCATGTCACCTACTTCTAGCTAATAATATTATGCCAAGCAAATATCTATAATAGAAAGTTAAGATTTAATCTATCAAATCGTGGGTATTTCAATGAATACTATTTAAAGTACAGAACTGTCCCTTTTTTCGAAACATCGACTTCATATGTATTCAAATGCTCTAATTCTAAATATTTGTTTTTCTGTTTTCAAACATATTTTCCCTTGAAAACCCACTAAGTAATAAATAAATGATTTAGATAATTCTAAGTATCTTAAATGTACGCCAATTAGAATCAGCTTTTGAAATTAGTACTTACTATAACCTCTAATCATTTAGTAATTTGTCACTCAAATTCATACCAACCAATTGACGATAAGTAAGTATTAAATCAATTTGATAAATTTGGTGAAACAACACATTATAATTATACTACGTCAAATAAGCGAACCATGTTTAACCTATAGAATACGTCAAGATGATATAATATTTATTAACAATGTTACAAATACATATTTTAGTAAATAAATTCAGATAAATAACAACCAAGTAAAAAAGTCATAACTTTTAAATGTTACTTCATCACAAATATCAAAATTATTGTTCTACTTTTTATATTATTGCTTGCAATTATTCTTTTAATCAGACTTGCACTTATATTAAATACGAAACATAAAGTAATCTTTGAATATAATGTTAGAAGAACAATGGTAAACAAAGGGATATGTATGGATCTGAATGTTGAAACATGGATGGAAACTGTCCATAATTAAATTTAAGTCCAAAGTAAGAACAGATTAGAGTTCCTTATTAACAATTATGTGGGATTATATTTCTGTTTTAGTAAAATTAATTATATTTACGAGTAATTGATAAACATGGTAAATATAAATGGAATGCAGAATAACAGATTTTCTACTTTTGAATACTTTAACTAGATTTTTTCCATTTATTAAATAACTGTCTGTCTTATTGCAGGCAAATGCTTACAATTTTCATATATCATTATCAATTACAGTACATTTAAAATAATTTGAAATGAACGTGAATATAAAATTAATTTAGGGAGGTGGGATTGTTGGTAATATGGAAAATTAACAAGTCATAGTAAGCCGTATTTTCTGCTTATTATTATAACATTAAATGAAAAATTGACTAAGAATTTAAGTTATCTTATATGTTGCTTCACTGGTTGAGGATTATTGCATTTCGTATTAATTCATTAGCTTAGAGACAGTATTGCTTTGCTTTTCTATTTGATTTTTTATTATTGATGACAAACTTTTTTAACTTAGTCAAGCTTGTTACATATAAATTATATATAATAAAAATAATTTAGTTATCATAAAGTGTCAGATAACATTTTATTTATTGCTTAAATATTATAACATTTTCATACTATATACTTATATATGCATTGCATCAATACATGCAAGTCCTTTTTTATACATTATAATTTTCAAAATTATAAATTACAAAAGGAAGTATAATTGTTTCATTGTAATCAAATATTAATATTTTGAAAATAATATTTCATAGAGACATTAATGATTTGATTCCATAAATGCATATTCTCAATATAAAAATGTATGCATATGAAAGTCTTGTCTCTTCATAAGCAAATTAATGTCATTTTGTATACCTCCATTTTTTAATTCTAATTTAAGACAGAAGTCACATTGAGGTGCATATTTAACTAAAGCTCTTGAATTTATTAATATGGAATAAAAAATTACCTTAAAAAATCAATTTATTATTGTTTTTTACTGAATATGAATATTGAAATAAAAATTAGAGTAATGAAAGAAGACTTTTCCTGCAATAATCATAAATGTTTTTTCACTCTCTAGTGATATATCAATTAATTCAATAGCTTTTTATATTGTAGTGCATTTCAATTTTTTTTTTCGTTTATTTGCTTCGTTTTAAAAATGTATTGTTTACTGTTGCTTAAGAAATATGATAGCACATCAAACTTTTTCCGATAGTATTGGACAAATGTTCACATTTGAAACTAATTCGATATCCAATACATTAAGCGATCGTGAAAAATTTGCATAATACTTTCAAGATTTATTCCAATACAGCAATAAATTATATTTCCCTTAATGTTTCCATATTATTTTAAAAAGAGTTAGAAATAGTTACATTTTATTGAAATATTTTTTAAAGGAAAACGAAATTAATTCTAGTTTAATGATATATGAAAATTCACAATGTTTCTTTATTTATTAATTAATTATATTTTCAATTCCAACTTTTACTTTTATATTCCTGTTTTGTATATAAATATTATGACACATTATAAGAATTAAAATAAGCGAGTTATTATGGCAATGAATATTAGAAATCTGAGAAATGAAAAAAAAAAACACATTTTAAAAAAACACATATTAAACCAATGTTTTCTTTATATGAAAGATACCTCAAAAAAGCCAAATAAATAAGCAATAAATTCTCATAACTACATCTGTTCATTTTGAACTTTTCAGCAGATGCTTAGATATTAAATTTTATGCTAATTTATTTCTAGCTTTCTTCCACAAATGAGGCTGAAGGATGTAGGATTTCCTCGTATGTGGTATCATATCTATACTTTCGAAGACTTTACCTCGAGAAACACTCACAACGTCAGCAGTTGTTGTTACAGATGTTGCGACAAGGTGAGATCGAACAATTTACTCCCTCTTTAATTCTGCAAGGTACAACATCTCATCCCACTAAAAACAGTAAGAAAGCTCGGAGCTTGATAATTAACTGCGGGCAGAAGAAATATATATATTTACAAATTTAAAATTATAAATAGTGGTGGCCAGACTGTATGTAATTAATAGGCAACTTATTCATAAGCACTATTCATATCGATATATCGATAAATGTTTCCAATAGTTTGATAACCACTTATACACAGACGCAAACACACACAGATATATATATATATATATATTGAGGTGTTAATTTTATCAGAAATTTTACTCGTAGCTAAATTTCATGTAAAACTCTTTTTTGTTGTTCTCTTTCCAGTAAATATATAAATTTCTTTACTATGCTAAATGTATTGATTTTTTTTAGTTGCCTAAAAACAAAAATATTTTTTTAAAATATTAAATTCCGTAAAAGTGATTAATTACAAGTTCGTTTTGCTCTGTAAAACAACCGTCAATTAATATGTGAAATGTTCTTTTAAGCTTATGCTACGATTAGTTTTGCTTAAATATTTTGAAACATTCATCTTTACAAAACGGCAAAATTTATATACTAATTTGAATTGAGTAATTGTTACGTAGGTATTTAAGAAATTCGTTCATTATAACCAACATTTATTAATTAAATGTTTTAGTTGAAATGAATTATTATCAACAATGTGATACATATCTTTGAATAAAATTAATTAAATGTAAATCTTTCGCCAGCTTTGATCAAATATTCATTGGAATAAACAGAAAATATGTTACGAAAATGTGAGTAATATGCTACCTTCAAATTCATTATTCAAATTCAGTTTGCAAAGAAAGCAATGGGCAATTAAATCCTCTTGTTGTGAAATCTTAATAATCAGAAGTTGAAACTCTAAATATTCTGTACCGTTCAACTTGAAGTTATATTCCAGAAATTCGCAATTACAAGAGCGCTAGCGTTAAGAGTAAGACGGTATAATTTAATTCCCTAAACTAAACACGATACATTCTCTAATCCAATGTCAGGTAGTGAATTTAAACTGCATCGAAAAGCCTAATGCTTCAATGTTAATCCTTGCATTTGATTGTATTAATTCTGAAAATCTTTTGTGAACATGCGCAGACAAAAGTTTTGATTCTTTAATTAGAGTCATCTTATGCAATAAGTATGTGATACATAGAGTGTAATTAGAAAGTGCTACTACGAATATATGAAAAAGAATACAAGTATTATTTGATTATGGATTCTCAGATTAGAAATTTAAATACTTCGCATTTCAGTAGCAAATTTTATACAGATCATATTCTCTCTCTCTCTCTCTCTCTCTCTATATATATATATATATATATACAACTTAGAAATTATATTGAATTCAATTTGACACTTTTTTTAAATTCTAAAATAAGCAAAGAAATTAATTCAAAGCTAAAGTTATGAAAGAAGTAAACTCAAAACAATACTTTAAGAAAAAAGGAATAAACCAAACGAAATACAAAGAAAATAAAAATTGAAAACTGAAAAGAGGAGGAAAATAAAATAAACAGATTTAACAAAAAGAAAAATTATAAATTCAAGAAACAGTTATTTAAAATAAGAAGATCAGAAACCAGAGATATCAAAAAATATGTATAAAATGAAAATTTTAAAACAAAACATTTTTGAAGAAAAACAGATACTTGGAAAATAATGTATTTAAATTTTTTACAGGCTACAGACTATTAACAATGTCATCATAGATTATCTTCATCTACAAAATATATAGTTAAGAAATGGTAATAAAAAGCATAATCAACAGTAATCGAAAAGATAGCTCAAAAGTATCAAAAATAAATTAAATAATAATAACGCAAAACATATGCCCAAATAAATGTATAAAACTTATACCTATAATAAGTAAAGCATAAATGCTATTAAAAACTCAAAAGATCAACTAAGAAGATCAAAAGTTTTCGGATGTACAATTCGATACGTGTATGAAAACCGCAAACATGTTGTGCTAAACAGGAACAAATTTGGAACTTAACTTTCAAAAGTAATTTAAATTTAGGGGAAAAAATCACTTCCTTGTGGAGAAATTATGAATGTTACGTTTAAATAATGAAAATACTTCAAAAAGCATATAAACTGATGTAAATAGCTTTGTTGCTTAGGACACGATACATTTTTTCCCGATTAAGAATAACAATTTCTTACTTTAGCCAAAATCCTTAATTCTAGAATCAACCAGTAAGTTATCCAAGGCTCGTACACAAATTGAATATAGTAATGAAGTTAAAATATTATTATTAAAAGAAACACCACAAAATGAAAACAGAATAACAAACTATAAAATCAAAATTTTGTTTAAAGAAATCATGAAAGACATAACCATCTAAATACGAAATCAAAATAATGAAAGAAAATCAAAATATAGAGTAAGATCTTCTATCAAATTGAGTCATAAATTATTAGAAATTTATATATGATTATATCAAAGCTGAAAATTCCTTCATTATGAGGAAAAACATATAAAAGGAATATACGAATACCCTGTAGGACCAACTCTAGCGCTGATACAAGAAGGTATACTGTCCGGTGTTGAGGACTAAAAATTTTGCCTACTGTCTTGATACAACTTAGTACACTATTGTTGCAGCAAAATATGTAGTTCCTGCAAGCTGGCAGGGTGCTAATGTTATCATTCTAAGTGGCCCCATAATTTCTCAATTAGACATAAGTCTGTAGAGATGAATATTATTGAATCATAGAATCAAGATTTTCATTTTTTGCTTATTTATTGTACAATGGCAGTTCCTCTTTGCTAGTTGCTTATGAAGCCATTTGGGTATTAATGTTCGTATATGAACCTAAGATGGTCTCTGTAATCGACAATTAGTTCTTAAGGAGACGTTGATCGAAACGTTAACTTCTGTTGCGCTTTGAAGTTAGACACTCATTTTTTTTTCGTCCATGTGATACTGCTGAAACTTGGATTATTCCTCTTACCAATGACTAATTTGAGGTCAGATTTTGTTAATTTTTCTATATTTAAGGTAATATTGGTTCACTAGAAACATTTGCTGCGCGTCATGAGCAGAAATTTGGAGGGAGATGATATCGAATACTAAGCCTATCCAGAGAGGAACATTTTATCCCCAGAAGTAATTTCTTTCAACATAAGAAATAACCTCTAGTGTATTCATTAATTAACATGTATTGAATTCCATACCAGTAAATGGGCTGCTACTCACCAGTATCTAATGTGCTTATTTATATGATCGTTTCATGAGTTTTAATATATTATCCTTTCAAAGTATGAATGTGGAATTAAAAAATCGTGTTTTTCGAGACGAATTTACTTCTGATGTGTGCGTGAGTGAAACGCCAGTTATTCTATTTTTAATTTATATATCGGTATACTGTTGATATGCAATTTGTTTTACTCTTATTTTTTCAATATAAATCAGTCAATCCTAATATTAGTTTTATTCCTATAACATTTATTTTTCCTTCTATTAAATTGCTTTTTTAAGTTGTTATGTTCCAGTTGTATTTATCCTTTTCAGTTAAGAAGTCTCACATGTGATACTCATGCTTCTGAATTTTTTTAAAATGCCTACTAGAATGAAATTAGCTGGAATCGGTAGCACCACATATGATATAGTTCAAATTACTGTCTCTAATCTTATAGTTCATCAATAGATGGAAATACTAGTCTTTTTCTTTAGGTTTTATCAAGCCAGTTTTAGCTGTAAACAGGAATTCTCCACATCGAATAAGTAAATATTTTATAATTATTTATTGGCAAATTGTAATCCATTTTAAGAGTATAGTTTTTATATAGTGATAAGTAGCCATGCTGTATAGATTTATAGACCTTAATTTGTCGTGAATTGTAAGCCCTAAGGAAACTGTAAATACTGTAGTATCGCATGTGACACTTTGGTTTCAATAAAAATAAAGTTATTTTTGGTTTTACAATTTTCAAATAATTATCCTCACTCTATTTGTGACATTTACGCCAAATAAATAATTTGTTATAGGTATGATACACAATAGATAAGTTTTTGCAACAAGAATACTAAAGAAAAAGTTCCAAAATTAACAGAATTACAAAAAGATCGTAAGATGAAAATAAATGGTCAAGGTTCAGTTGATCAAATTGTTTCAATATAATAAAACAAGAAGCCTAGTCAAATGGTTTGATAACAGAAGTGTATTATTGTTATCAACAGAAAGTGGAAAACTTCTTGTCAAAAAATGTCTTCGATGATCTAAAATATTTTTAAAAAAACATTAATATCGATTGCCTTGCAGTTGTAAAAAATTGCAATCAATTCATGGGGGGAGGGGTGTATTACTTAAATCGTTGTATCAGCAACTATCAAATGAAAAGTAGAACAGAAAATGGACAGTTTGAGTAATCTTACATGTGATTGATTTTGCAATTAGAAGAGATTGTATTAGTAATAGTACGATATCTTGGACAAGATATCGTAGAAGAATAAAAGCTATCGGATCACACAAAAATGATATCCTCGATTACTTTTCCTTCAGACTAAAGCTGCCTCAATTTTGATTTATGGGGTGAAACAATCACGAAGTTTAATTTCCCCTATCAGCTCATCAGATGAATCGATTTAAAACAACAAAACTTCAGCTAATCGACTGATACCTATTTGTATGCCACATGATTCTGCAAGGAAGAAAAATATAAGTCATATTCCTGAAATGATGGGCGATATAAGTCAAAGGAGTAAATACAGAATGTCAAGATATAATGCTTTAACAGCAGAGTGATATCACAACTGTAAAATATTTCTGTGCTTCAATGGCTTAAGAAAACATTTCAAAAGATTGAATGAAATATAGATAATTTATCCATGTCCTAATATGTGTCTCACTTCTAAGAATAAAATGTAATTTGAATATAATGATCCAATTTTTATTTTTTATATTGTAGTAGCTTAACTTTGAAGTATCACATATGAACTAGCCCCCGTTGACCCACTGCCCCAACATAAAAAAATTAAACTAACAATTTTGAACGTAAAATGATGGTAATAATAAATTATATTTTTTGTAGAAAAACGATCGTTATTTTTGCAACGGGTCTGAAAAGGTTATGGACTAATTATTCCCTTACTTCTTAATAATGTTCAAACAAGCGAAATACAGTCAAAAATAATTAAACATTCACAAATCCTTAAGATAATGTATTATTCCTCTAATAATACATGTAGAACAATACGTTAACAAACATGTTCCTACAAGTGTCAGAGTCTCAAGATTAATATTATAATTCTTACTTAACTGATATTGAAAACCAAATCCGAGTTCGTGTTAAGCTCTTAAGCTGGAATCCATTACATTAGTTTTCGCGAACAATAAGTAATCTAATATCTTTATTTTTATTAAGAAATAAATGTCTAGTTTCTAACCATCCAGAGACTCCATCCAAGATATTATATGTTATCACATCAATCTTATTCTCCAAGTCTCATTTTTTTCATTAGATTAACATATCTTACGTGAAATACTAGACTTGAACAGAATTATTTGAAATTCCCGAGCAATTACTATAAATTCTGAATTTATTTCCCATAAGTAAAAGTTCATTTGCAATAAAAATTTACAAATTAGTTAATATTAAAAGAAAATCTAGTTATAAATACTATTTTATGTAGATATTGATAAAATCAAATATTACTAATATCAATGTTTCAATATAAGTAATTATGTTACCTCATTCAACAATTGTCATATTATATATAGCTCTAATAACTGCTTATTTGTTTCATGGGACGTCTCAATAGATTCTCTTATAAAGTATTTATAAGCTTTGGTATACAATATATTTAACATGGTATACAATAGTTTACTGTGCAGTAAATCTAAAGAACATGATGTAAAATCGAGAAACTTTATGCTAAAGTAGATGATTCCCTTACAAAAAGCTGTAAGATTTCAAACAGGGTAAATATCAGAGAAAATGTTAGGTAACAAAACATTTTTCAATATTTCAAATTATTTCCTAATAATTCCTAAAAACTTCTTTTACATGTATTCTAGTCTTCAAACACCAGTTATGTATTATATTTCTAGAATAAGTTATGTTTACTGAAAACTATACTTAGTTGTTCTATAATAAAACAAATGTTACTATTTTAATAAATATCCAGCATACACATTTTGCAAGTTATGAATGATATTTTTTAATTTTTTTAAAGTGCATTTAATTTTTAAATTCATACATATATATATATATATATATATGTGTGTGTGTGTGTGTGTGTGTATATCTTTTTCAAAGATTTATGAAAACTAGCTTTTTAATGCACCATCCTCAGAAAATAAAGTCTAACTTACTGTGGTTAATGTATGAAATTATGATTAATTATTACTCAGATTCAGGATCATAATATTTAACTTTTGGAAAATCTTTCATAACTGAAAAATGCTAAAACGTTTCAAGAACCTCTCAATTTTTACTGAGAAAATTTGGATTACTTAAAATTAACAAAAATATTAACAACTTGTATTTTTCAAAGTCAGGTAATTTTCCAATGTCTTTTTTAAACTAAATTTTAAATTCATATGCTTTCGATTATGAATATTACATTTTATTAAACATCTGATAGTATTTTCTGATGAAATAGTTTACTTGCTTAATTTATTAAATATTCTACAGAACCATTAATTGTAAGAAACGTAATTATCTTATAATATGAATGAATCTCTAACCTAATGAATCATGATCGATTTCATTGAACATAGCTTTGAAAATTATATCTTTACATTTTATGGATTACTTTATTTTTGTTTTTCGAATTCTGTCAACTTAAAATAAAATAAAAACATCTTCCCATAGAACTAAAATAGTAGCAAAAACATTTTAATGATGAATAAAGATGTTTTCTTAAAATTTCTTTCAAATCTCAATATGAGTTTTTCACTTTTCTGTTCTCCAGCAAAGTCTTAAAAATTTACATTTAGAAAAATAATTCTTCTTTAAAAAAATTATAGTTTTATAGGTTCTCTAACAATATTATTTTTGAAATAAATTTAAAAATCACTGAAAAATGTAAAAATTATGAAATTGAAATATACAGAAGCAATTTATATCTATATAAGGAAACTTTTATTTATATTATGTCATATAATATCAAACTAAACTGAGGCAAAACATAATATCAATTATAACACTATGACTGAAATTGTATAAGTAAGTTTTCTTTTTTAATTTGAAATTCAAATTAAATGAATTGACTATTGAAACAAAAGTACTATGATGGTGGAAAAATATAATATTGCTTGCAGTTTTGTCTTCATTAGGTTTTTTTCTCTTTTAATATCTTTTGCAAGATTTTCTCATTTCTTTGTATCAATAATTGTCTTCTTCACAAGTTTGATTTTCCTTCAAAAAGTTATTTATTCATTATCCTACTTATTCTATATATTTCTTTCCTATAGCATTAAAAAAATCGAAGGTTTTATCCCCCATTCATGCTGTACGGGTCTTTATTGTTAAATGATATCCACCAATTGTAAAATTTAATAAATTACTCGTACTATAAATATGTAACTAAAGAAAAACATGCATGGTAAAAATAAATGTACATTATAATCAAAAGTATATTTTTCCAGTGTATTTTTCATAATTATTATATTACAGGAAATTCAAAACCTAAATACTGTTATTGGAAATTTATCTGTGAGAGAATGAAAATCGAATCCAACTCAGAAGGTAATAAAAATTACGATTCATTCATAAATTTTCAAGAAAACACACAGGTTGCACAGTTTGGACAATAGCAGTATACAAATACACATTCAGACAGAAACAGGAATAAATCAAATTTTTACGGTCAGTCATAATTATTTCAGCAACGTTCAGGTCACCAGCTTATCATTCCTTGCCGCGAACAGCCACCGCAGTAATATTCGGCACTTTGAGGGCAGGATTCAACAATTCCCAGGAGATACACACACACACACTGCTTCTTCACAAATTAACCTTGTACTCTCCACGTCAAGTGCCAACAGTTTCATCCGATCCCCCGATCAATCTCCGCAACAGTCTCCAAAGACAGACTCACTTAGTTCTGCGAGATATAGCAAAGCAGCCACTCTACATCTCCCTCTCAAGACAACTTTGAAAATTTTCACAACTCAAGACTCATCTACTCTGGATTCAACCACCAGCCAATAGGAATACAGCACAGCAACAGTCTCACCAATCATAGCCTACCTTCTCGATTTCTATCTTACAGAGAGACTATTAGCCAAAAACAGTCATACCTTCACCTAAGAACTCTGATACGAGCTTGAAAGCCGCTCGCGCGGCCTAGACGTTCGAAGATAACGCAACTTGCGTGCATTCGAGTTCCGCGAGATTCAGGAAAAACCTCCATCAGATTAACGCGACCACGATTCCCCTATCGGTCAACAACACAGACTCCACAGACAAACTGACTACGTATATAGATCAATTCCTTCGTTAGACTGACTCCTTGATTATAGTTCTTAATATATTTATACTTTTACGGCCAGGCGTGACTTCACATTATAAAATTCACGTAAAGACCGTAAATTTCTTTCCCTGCGTTTAGTTTTCAGCACCTTTGAGTACATTCCATTTGTCGCCAGAGTCGATAAATCTCTCTCCAAGTCCCCAAATGGTAGCCAAAGTGAAGGGTTATTTCTTAACTCTCATTTGTCAACTGGCGACATTTCTATGAGTACATTTTTTCCTCCATAAAGGGAAGCGCTGCAAGAAAGCATCAACTCATGCTCGTAACAATACATAAATATAATAAAATACAGATTGCAAAACTGAAACAGAAAACTTTATATATACATATATATCGATCTTACAAAATTATTTTTACATAAATGTTCATTAAAATACAATAAAAAATGAATTCAAGATATTATATATATATATACATAAAAAAATGAAATAACAATAAGATAATTACAAATAATTCGAATTAAAAACCAACGTTTTTAAAAACAACGTTTTTATATGGCGGCAAAGTTTATTAAAAAAATTATTGAAATATTAGTTAAAACTGGATGCAAATATCTAAATATTGCATTGTTAGGCAAGTAAGAACAGTTCCCAAAATTTCAGAGCTCTAGCTTGCTGGGAAGTTGGTTAAATTAACGATAGAAAACTTGATGACACAGTGATACACACACAGACAGATACACACCAAGTGAAATACATAAAAACGTTAAAACTAACTAAAATTAATTAATTCATCCGGTAAATTAAATGAATGGAATGCATTTTTACCCAACCACCCTTGGCGACAAGAATTACTTAGCGATATTTTGCTAAATGTGGCTACCCTGTTCCGTTTTACGGACTTAAGTTAAACAAA
Source organism: Nephila pilipes (assembly GCA_019974015.1). Classification (NCBI taxonomy): domain Eukaryota; kingdom Metazoa; phylum Arthropoda; class Arachnida; order Araneae; family Nephilidae; genus Nephila; species Nephila pilipes. Next base: position 10,327 of record BMAW01089042.1, on the reverse strand, counting down.
AAATAAAATAATAATAATAATAAATAAAAACCAGCCAAGTTTGGAGCAAATTTTTGAAATCACGCCAAGTGATTGGGCTAAACTGCATTATTAAAGAAAATATTAATTAAAACTTATCGCAAACGTCTAAATATTGCATTGTTAGGCGAGTACGAACGATTCCCAAAATTTCAAAGCTCTAGCTTGATGGGAAGTTGGTTAAATTAACGATCGAAAATTTGATGACACACACACACACACACACCAAGTGAAATTCAGAAAAACGTTGTAAAATAAAGTACTTAGAATGTGATCGAAAGTATATTTTTTTCTCTCAATCCTTTGTATAATAATACATTACTACAAATTTCTTCAAAAAGGTTTATTTAAATAATTAAACCTTAATAAATATGAGGAATCACAAGTGTTTAGATAAAGTTTTAAAATTCGAATATTAAAATTTAATCCAGTTTTGTCCCAAATTTAAGAACTCATCACTTTCTTAAATGTTTACTATTTTATTTGACCATTCTATTTTTATATGTCTGTAATGTTGTATCGGAGTTATTATCTTTCATTGACGATTCATCATTACTGCAGGAATTAAAGAAATCTAATTGAGACTTTGAAATTGTTAATTAGAATTTTTTTTCTGACTTAACCTCTGAGTAAGAGCCTTAAGATATTTAAGGATATAAATAAAAACTACTTTCAAACATTATTACATGTACATTCAAAATTATTATGTTTCATTTTAATAACGTCCAAAATTAGTTCAATTCTGTAAACATGTGTTCAGCAATATAATTAGAAACTCATTATTGTTTCAAACTGATACATTCGCTTAGTGAAAAATATTTGTTTAAATTTGCTTTATTGCTATTATTATTTTTTTTTTTTTTGTTGAAATTCATTGTTACGAAACTTACAGCTAGCAGTTTCTCTTAGAGTTCGCAAAGGAGTTTTAATTAGTACAAAAAATATATTTCCCTTCGTATTTTCAACACATTTTTAAAACCATTTTCACTCTTTAAAAAATTCATATCTTCATTTTCATAAATAGTGAATGAGAGTGTAAATCAATATTTTCAGAAAAACTATAAACTTAAAGGCAGATAACATTAATTATTTTATATATTTTTTTCTTTATTAAAGTTAATTTTCTAATGAAACGTTTATTTCTTTTTTCAAGCATAAAGAGCTGTCAGTAAATTTCATTAATGATGCTTTTATCAAATATTTATAAATATTTTTCGACATTTTTTATCTCTCGCGAATCCCAATTAACTCAGTTAATCCTAGCTTATTTACTAGTAAAAATACCCCTGTTTACTAAATCACTCGTTCCGATCTCAAATTACTTTAACTATAATTCGCTTTAATTCAAAAGATTAATTACGATGACTCTATACAATTTACCCATTGATCAACTTGTTTTCCTAAATCTCCCTTATATTTCTTTTCAATTCTATTTCACTTGTATATCACCATCTATTATTCAATATATAAATCAATCTTAATCACATTTAATTTTGATTGGGATTGAATTGTACTTTTATGCAATTTATATTTCTACAAGATTCCCAAATATAACAAAAAGAATATATGACAAATAGCCCAACTTCACAGAAAATAGAACAGGAATTAAGTTCTAAAACATTATGATTATTTAATCATTTTCTATTAAATTTTTAACTTTAAATTCTTTTCTAATTTTTTTTTTTGAAATATTTGTAAACCGTGGGAAATTTCAATCGAAACCCTACATTAAATGAAATAAGGATAAGCACAATTTTTTTTAATAATTTAATTACTTCGAAATGTAAACATAATTGATTGTCGAAAATTCTCATATGTTTTCTCTCAGAATTATTAAGAGTGCAATTACTTTCCGAATTCGTTGAAAGATGTAAGTTTAAGTAAATGGTTCTTCAAATTGTGCAACTCATTTCATAACATACTCGAAAAATTCTACTCCTGTAAAACTCTTCAAATTCTACGGAATTCTAATCAATTAATTCCTTTTATAGAACTGAATTATTTATGCTGCGTAGGAGGATTTCAATCTCCTTAATTATTTCACATTGCATTCAATCATTTTAAGTATCAATTAATAAAAGTTTTAAAACTTTTATGCTTTCTGGAATTCACACCTGCATAACAATAACTATATTTTTAAAAAAAGATGACGTAAGGCTTAAAAGCATGTATTAATCGTATATTTCTAGGAAACTTAGTATCTTTTACGTCAACAATATTTCATGTAGATAAATACATCTTCATGCACTATTTTAATTTTCATCTTCTATAAATCTCCCAGAGAACGATCTTCATCCTGTTTATCTCGCAGAGTTTCTTTTTCTGCTCCGATATATTCTTGAAATAAAACGAGTTTCTACACTTTCAAGCCTTTTTTGATAGCTATGAAATCTCGTTAGAAGAGCTTTGCTTTAAAATTTAGGAACTTTATATTTCGGAGATAGAACATTTTAGTAATCGATCCACTTAATCCAGCATTTTAAAGGTCCTTTTTATCACTATAAGACATAATTTGCCTCGTACTTAAGTCAAAACTTTCAATACTAAATCATTTCATATAATTATATATTTATGTATATTTAAACATCTGAATAATTATTCACTGATGATGCACTAATGAAAAATAGCAGAAATTCAAATCTGTCAAATGTTCTGGTATTTTAACGAAGTTTTGATTTTCGTGATTGCCGAATGACAAGAAAATACAAAATTTTAATTCATTTTTAATAAGGGAAATATTAATATAAATTAAAATCATGTGAATGTGCGTGAGGTATACTTTAATTTATTTCTTACTTTTATTTAGCATTTTACTTTACACAATTAAGTTCTTTTATTAGTAGAGTTCTTAAAATCGTATGGTTTACACAGCTCGTTTACAAGAACAAATTTAATTTTAACGCAAAGCCTTAATACAAACTATACGAGTGCATACATGTATGGTAATTTTAACATGTTATTATTATTAATAAGCTGTTCATCATAATATTTTTAATACATTGGAAGCGAGTGAATACGTTATTATACACCTAAGAATTCAATTCAAGAATAAAAACAATAAGAAAAGTTAACAATTTATTAAATCAAGTTAACATTCTTATATAAATATTTAAATCAATCAAAGTTAACAATCTTATATAAATATTTAAATCAATTCAAAGTAATAAGGACATTATAGTTATAACTATGCTTTATCTAATATATTATTGATTTTGGTTACTTAGAAACAAGTGAAACTAACACACATTTATTTATGAAATATCTGGTTTTAATGAATATTTATTGTTTTTGATGTAATACTCTTATCCAAATACTCTTATCTTAGGCGCAATTAATTTGATGCAATACTCTTATCTTAGGCGGCTAATTCTTAACTTTTTCACCCACTTAATATGTGCAACATTTAGAATTAACATGTTATTTGATATGGACGAAATTGGTCAAGAAAAGCCACATTGATTGTAAAAAATGTTGTATTTAGATTTTGGTGTATTCTACCTCACACTTCTTATAGGAGGTAAAACAACACTTCCTAGTTAATTATATAAAATGAGAAATATTATATATACAAAAACACTCTCAGAATATAAAAGGAATATCATATGCAGCTCGAGTGCATAAATTGATTTTGATCAGAGCTGTGGTAAATATATTTATCATATACATGTCTTCTTCTTTAACTTGTTAAGAAAAATCATCAAATTTTATACCTTTATTATATATTTCGAATATTTCAAGTATGAGTAGAGTGAAATCAGTAAATCCCATGAAAGCAAGTTTTTAATATAAGTGATATTTATTATTTACCATTTGAATGAAGATCACACACAGGAAGCACTAGAAGCGTTCCATTGGTAATTATAATTTTGTTTTTAACTATTCGGAAATGAAGAAAAAAAAATATTATTCATCATGGTGTTGCTTTTTAAATATCTCAGTTCAATATTTTTTTTCTAAACCCTGTCTTATTTCTCAAAAAGATTCTACGTGATGGGGGGTGGGGGAGAGATAAATGATAATCATTTTTTGATTCAGCAGCATCAAAACATATAATTTAGCAAAATATTCCATGATTTCGAATTTTTTTTCCCCTCAATATTTCAAATATACAAATCTGTATATTTGAAATATAATGTCAAAAATACTTTAAAAAGTAATTTTTCTAGTTTGCCAAAATGCGGTCAACTAAAAATCCTTTTAATCGAATTTATGGAATAACAAGAAAATTCTTCAGCTGTGGTAAAACAGCAAATCAAATATTTTATGAAATTAATCAAGTTAACTATTTAAATGTAAGTTATTATTTTATAAAGCCTCACTTCAAGGTTGCTGTTTCGTATTTCATCCTTCCGGAGGAGAATATTATTAGCACATACGAAGAAAAAAACGGAATACCTCGAACTGAGTTAGTTAAATATCCTTTAAAATAGACAAAAAGGAAATGAAGTAAAATACCTTTCAGTGATGAAAGCAAGTACAACTAACTTTCATCAGTTGGTGTGAGGAGGACACGTCGCCGAGAAAAGGTAATAAGCATTTTTCGATATTTTTTCTCAAACCATAAAACTTGGCGGGAACATGTTAATATGGGAGAAAAATACCCTTGTTGACATAGGAATCATATCTTAAAAATTTAAAAATTTATACCATGAAATAAATACTTTGTGTTACATTCAGTTGTTCGTATCGCTTTTTTAAAGTTAATTTTATTTATGATTCCAAGCCTGATTTACATCCATGAGAAAAATTTTATACATTTATAATACCAGTAGACAAAAATTTATTAATACCAGTAGTAAAACAAATTCCAATCCTTGGACTAGTGGTTGAAAGTTTAGCAGCTATATATATATATATATATATATATATATATATATATATATATATATATATTACAAATATGGTAGCCTCCTGCTACTCTAATACTTCACCAAATACAGTGGATTTGAGTTGTTCTTCAAATCTTAGTTAAGTTGAGTTGTTCCTTTTCATAGATCTTCACTGCAGTGTCGATAAAGATTTATATAAATCACTATTTCAAAGCAATATAATTTATTTAAAAATAATTTATAAGACTACATTCGGCATACTAAATTTATTTAAAATATTTTATGGTACATTTAAAATTTAAAGATGATTTTTTTATTAATAAATTAAATTAATCAGATTTAATGTTGTGAAATATTACACTCAAAAGAAGAAAAAAAAATGCTATTTTGATGAAATTATTTTTTTTAAAAAAATTTAATACATTTTTAAAAAAAATATTGCATATCTATTTTCAGAAGATATGTTAAAGTAGGAAATAAAATAAAATAAAATTTCTTTTGGTTGCAGATTTACAATTATTTTTTCCGTAAGTATATATAACACTAGCTGATACCCGCCTGCTTCGTTAGGCTGACAATAATATTATATTTCGGAACCTATACGTAAAATATCAATCTTGCCAATCATTAATTAGCGCTTCAATATTAAATCATTTGGTATTTTTCCATTTCGCACGCACAAATCTCAGCAAGTTAACTTAATTGGTGATAACACACAGCATACATGTAAAAAAATATATTCTGTTTGATATCGGTCATATCATTTTTGGCGACCAAAAATAATTAAAAAATTCTTTATCGCCAAAAATAATTAGATTTTTGGCGATAAAGTCGCTAAAAATTACATAACTAAAGGATAAAAGTAAATTAATGGGTATATAACGGATGAAAATTGCATTTTAGATAACACTTCCGTAAAATCCGTTCTTAGTGAGCGTCTACATCGCAAAATGAGTAACTACGCTAAATTTCAAGTCAATCGGTTGTATATATTCTTAGAGATCTCGTGATGAGTCAGTCATATGTATTTCACTTATATATATATACGATGTCTTGCGTGAGCGCTACTCCATAAGAAGTCACCATTTTAGTATTTTTCAAAATCCCGCTAAGTTTGGGAGCTTAACTATACTTTCACCAACCGTGGGAATCCAAACTGATTTATTTCTATCGCTAAATATGTACGTTTCCTATTTTTGACATGCACAAAATTTCACATAAAAAGTCTCTTCGTAAATATCTTGCCAATCCTCCATCCGCGTTTCAATATTAAATCATTTGGTATTTTTCCATTTCGCACGCACAAATCTCAGCAAGTAAACTCAATCGGTGATAATACACAGTATACATGTAAAAATATATATTCCATTTGGCGTCGGTCATATCATTTTTGGCGATAAAGTCTCCAAAAATCACATAACCGATGGATAAGAGTAGATTAACGGATACATAACGGATGAAAATTACATTTTGGATAAGACTTCCGTAAAATCCGTTCTTAGTGAGCGTCTACATCGCAATATGAGTGATTATGCTAAATTTCAAGTCAATCGGTTGTATAGTCTTAGAGATCTCGTGATGAGTCAGTCAGTGGTATTTTGATTGTATGTAACCATATGCCTTATGTCATATATATATATATATATATATATATATATATATATATATATATATATATGTATATGTATATATATAGAGAGAGAGAGATTCTAAATATTTGCTAACGAGTATCTTGAGTGATCTTTGTAATGTGTCTGTCGCTCTTTGAAATTATTTACGACACCAGTCAGTTACAAAATAAAACAATATTCATTAATATATGAGGGTTCCTCAATACGTTCTTAGAAAATCTAAGATATTGCAATCGTAACATCAAAAATGATTTGTTGTTTAGTAACCATCCTGATTCACTAGAAAACTGGTTTCGTCTCAAAAATTGCCATCAAATGGTTTCTGTTTTATTGTTGATTGAAGCAAGAAACTTATGTTTATTTGAAAAAAAAAATAGATAAAGGTAAGTTCCAAGCATTAAATAAACGCTTATATTTAAAAGTCCTGAAACAGAAAGTGATCGAAGGTGATTTGGAAGAATTTCATGACATATGTACTCCAGTATTTGCAAACATTTACAAATGGTTAAATGAGTTCACATGTGGCCGTAAGTCCACCAAAAGGAACGTTATTCCATACGTCCAGTGGAAGTGTCTTCTCCCGTAGTGATTAACAAAATCTACGATATGGGTTTGAGTGATCAACGAATCAAAGTGTACAAAATAGTATCACGTTTGCTCGCAGTGGAATTCTTGTGGTCGACCCCGAGATAATTTTGGCACTTTTGCATAGTAGTTCTTCTGCGTCGATACATAATTCTCGACAAAACGTGGATATAATACTACTCACCGGAGGCAAAAGTAAAGTCGAAACAGTGGGGATTTGAAGGAGAATTGACTCCAAAGAAAAAAAAAAGACAGCGAATTCACCCGGGAAGATGATGGCCCTAGTTTTTTCGGATTCACGCATAATCATTTACACCGATTACTTGGAAAATTAAAAACAATAACTGGAGAGTATAATGCATCGTTATTGCACAGGATCGACGAAGGAATGAAGAAAACACCCGTCCTCAATTAAAAACGAAAATTGTTCTCTTCTAACAAGAAAAGGCATGGATGAACATCTGTGTAGTTTCGGTGGTGAAAATACTGGAAATAATGTTTGAATTACAACAATATCCACCGCAATCATCGGATTTGGACCCCTAGTGACATTTTTTATTTCCAAACTTAAGACAAATGGTTCGGTGGAACAAAAGTTAACGTCGAACGAAGAGGTCATCTCCAAAACAGATACCTATATCAGGTACTTTCAGAAACGTTTTTTAGAAGATTTAAAAGAAGTTTGAGAAATGCTTGGAAAAGTGTATAGAACTAAAAAAAGACTATGTTTAAAAATTAAATAATAATAATAATAAAAAATCTATCTGAAATTATTTGATTATTTATCCTATTGTAAGGACTTATTAAACGATCTTTGCATGTACTATACTTTATATGTGCGGTGAAATACAATGAATATAGTATTTTGAAGCAATATATTAATGACCTTTATAAAAAAAATCATTCAGTTTTAAATATTTATTAATGAATGTGTTTATTCAGTAAAATTATTCAGTAGCCCTTATAATAAAATAATCAGTCTCTCACAATATCCATTCAGTATTTCTTAGAGGGGCTTTCGAAGCCTTATTAGTATACATTAATATGCATTCCTTTAACAAGAAATAATCATTTATAATAAAACAAATACTTTTCCTAAAAAGTTTAACATCGTTGAAAATATTAATGCTAGTACTTAAAGAAAACATTTCTTTCAAAATACATGTTGAATTCCTATGTAAAAGAATTACTGTAGCTCATACCTTAAAATCAATAACTGACCCAGGATATTCATTCTGAATAATAGTATTATACGAAAGTTCTTATCATGGAATTTATTCGTGTGAATATACATGCAAATTAAGTTTCTTATTTCAAACGTAGTCTGATATAAGTTATTTATTTTAATATTTTAGGACTTATATTTAAAAATATACTCTTCTCTTTATGATAATGTTAAAAATAAAATGCCAAAAAATTAATCTATAATATAACCTTTTAAAATAAAGTGAAATAATAGAGATTGTGTGACATCACCACAGACACGTAACATATGAAACTGAAGGAAGAAAACTAAAACAATATTAAGGAATCTAAAGTCTAATGAATTGTTTGAAATTCAATAGCAAAAAAATAGCTTTTCAGTTTTGGTAAATTACTCCTAAGGGGTGGGAATGAAACCAATTTTAATATTTCAAGATGAGCTCTTATGTTGACATAAAGGAAATTTTTTCATTCGTTCAAACACATTTCTAGACAATGAAAATCCCATAGGAGTAGAATGTCAGGAGACATAAGAAAATAAAGATATTGGTTGTATCTTTTAATGCTAAATAAATACAAAGAAATGTATTTAATAAATAAATATACTGTTCAGACGAAAACAATATAAATATATATAATTTCAGGTATGTTTTGCTGATAGTTCTTTTAATTTAGTTTTAATATGTGTGTTTAAATTTCAGCTGAAATAAATGAGTTGAGCTGAATTTTTAATTTATGAATTGAAGTCTGGTGTTAGATTTTATATTATGCTATTTATTTCTTGAAAAACTAAATAATGCTAGTAACTTTTTATATAATATTTTTTTCTTTACTTTTGGATGAAAAAACTTACGTTTTATTATTAAAGGAACTAAAGAAAGATTATATAGATAATCTTAGGCAATCCGAATAACGAATTGTAGACAAAAAAAAATTCTTTATAAATTCTTTAATATCGATAACATAAAAATAAATCTATCACTTTGGAATTTCAATATGTGGTACACAAAATTCATGGAAAACGAACGTTGCAAATAACTCAGATTTTTACTGATGAAAACATAGCATGGAAATAAATTAAATGTTTTGGACGAAACGCATTCAAAGTGATCGAATAAACATAACATTCATATGCGGGTTCCATTTTTGTCATCAAAATTGCTTTTATGGTATACTTACCGAATTTTAATTTATTTCATAGAAAGAAATTCCAGAATCATTTTGTTTGAATATAATTTCAAAATGTCATGAAAGAGGGCGGTATGATATATACGATCTTTTAAATATATTCAGATAAGATATTTTTCATTCCTTAAAATTAATGATTCCCTTACTAATTTCTGGAATACTTTTATATTCATCTACACTCACGTCCTTTAATTAGATTCACGTCCTTATGTCGTATGGGATCATTACTACAAGCCCTGACTTGAGTGGAATCATAGAAATAATTTAAAAAGTAAGATTAGTTTATTTCAAATTTTCTCAAGAAAATTCTTTCTAAATTCATTAGAAATTAATTGTTTCGTTCTGAAGATATAAAATGAAGAATAACAAAATTAAATTGTGAGTTATGTTTCCATTTAACAAATGCACAAAAATTATATCCGAGTATGTATATGCCCCCGCACACACACACACACATATATATATATATATACAAATTCTTAAAATTAATATTAATTCTCTGAGTACAGTCTATTTTACGTTCAATGAGAATGATAACATTAGTTACATAATGAATTTTACTGCAGAAGCCACATGCGTATTTTCAACTTAGTGGTTAAATCAAAAGAGGAAAAAACTTTCAATGTTTTCAAATGAGATACAAGAAATATTCAAATCTCGTCGTATCAGATTTAGGGATCTTTATGTATTTCATCTGGAATTGAAAAGTATTTTTGAAATTATCTCTAAAAATCTAAAATGTAGGAAGATTCTGAATCATATAAATTTATGAGCGTGTAATTACAATTATTACAGGATCAAGAGGAATTTATATCAGGAAATAATTAAATTTCCTACTATGGTAATTGAAAGATAAGAATTTATAAAATTAAT
>BMAW01089040.1:333927-355939 GCA_019974015.1 Nephila pilipes | reverse complement strand
AAAATATAAATTTTAGTTTATAAAATTTTATCGAATGTCTGATTTTCTCACCGTGAAATATTTGTACTATATTGTCGGATATACAATTTGAAATAAAAAGTAAACAAATAAGGAGAAATATATTTTTAAAGACGATAATTGGAAAGATCTTCATGTTTGTTTTGCTTTTTGAAATGTATTGAAACCAATTGTGCTCATGGATTTTCATTCTGATAAATATAATAAAACTAATTTTAAATTATTCTTGTTCAGTTTAAAATTTTAAAAAAAAACCTTATTTAAGAAATATTTGTACATTACATTGTAACATAAACATATTATCTCTTAATGTTTTAAATCTAATAAGCTGAATCTGTATGATCTAACGCAAATGTTTGATTTATTTATTGTTTAACTAAAGAGATCTAATTTGCATTACAATTGTTTGATAAAAAAAAAAATAAATAAATAAAAAAAAAAAAAAAAAAAACGTAAATTTCTTACTGGTTTGGTCCGTAGAATCTCTACGCAAGACCAAACGTTGGAAATCCACCTAACTTTGACTTGCTGTTCATGCTCATTAGTTTAATTAAAGAGCATTTTGAGCAATTAGCCAATCTGTTCGACCAGCTTAAGTACTGGCGAGATGATAATTAATGTCAGTTTCACTCATGCATATATTTTGAATCACTATTGTGTGAGTTTTGCATTTCCCGCTTAAAACACCTGCTGCTATAAAGAAAAAAAAAAAACGATTTAAACAGGAAGCCTCTTCGAATAAGAAAAATGTAAAATCTAGGTCATCAAAGCAATTGTTTGGATAAAATGAAATTTCAAAAGATGAAGGAATTGTTTGCTTGTTATCGGTTTAAATAAAAATCAGATTGCTAGCACTTACAACATTAATTTTAAACCTCAAAGTATAATTTTAACTAATGTAATGTGCATGACAATTTACAAAACTGTTTACTTATTTGATTTCAGTGACTTCCTTATAGATTAAAAATTATTTGAAATATTTTAAATGTTATGTAATTCAATAAAGTAAGTTATTATAGCAAAGCTCAAGTATCTTATGAATGATTATTTTATAATTTTTACCCTTTAATCTGCATTTATCCCGTGCTGTCGCTAAAAATTCCATTTTCAAATTTCTAAATATAGATGTGTCCAACTCGTATAAACATGGAACATCTGTGTCATAAATCACTCACTTTGTTTGAGAAAAATTCAACATTTATCAATAGTAAAACAAATAAATAAAACCATTTAAAAAGTAAGGATTGAGACTTCTTAAAAAGCAAATATTATTGATACTTAATTTATATCTTTAGATTTTGAATTTCTACTTTAATAAATAAAATAACCAAAAGTAATTACATCTGTACAGTAAATTTTTTGTCATTACTTTTAATTGAAAACATAATTAAATTAATGGGTTACATAAAAATTATATGGGTGGTATCAAAAACATGAAATGTAATTCAAAACTTGATTCCATATTTCATAAGTAATAAAACTAATGATTTTTATTGGATAATTGGATTAATGTATTTGCTCACAGATATGTATGAAACACTTAAGAATGTGATTATATAAGAGGAATTGTATATTGATTCTCCACCATATAGTGTGGTAAATAGTTGAGACTGAGGATGTCGTTCTATATAGAATGATGAAAAAGGAAGTCTTCCGTTTGTAGTCATTAGGGATACACCGCGTATCCAAAATACTGGTCTACCATTCAATGGTATATTGCGTCGATACACAGTGGCAGACCTTTGGAATTTTTGATCTGTATTAACTATGACATTTTTTATATTATTTATTGTGCATTATTTGTATTAAATTATAATGTCTTATGTAAAAATTTATTATTCTTGTCTGTGTGGATCAATGCCAATATAAATAAACATCTTATATGAATCAAATGTTAATCTTTCCATGAGGTAAGGAATCCAAGCATCACTTAAAAACTTTTTATTAATTATATATTTTCTCTTTATAAACTTTTTGTCCTGTATAAGTTCCGTTGAATGTCTATACAAACGAAATTTTTAAGACATTAAAGAGAGAGAGAATAACTTTTAACATTTTACTATATTTGAAAAAAAAAAAACTGAGAATCCTTCTTCTACAAAAAAATATTACATGTTTAATGGAACTAAATCTCAATTACCTTATTTTAGTTAAAATTAACGTTAATTACATTCAGCGAACACAAATTCTGATGTTATTTTATGCAGACCATTAGACCTTATGATCTGCACGAAATCTAATGACATCAAATGTTAAGAAATCAGAATTTTTCAAATATTTAATTTTACGAAAAAGAATGTTTCATTTCCTCACTTTTTAAAGAAAGGTATAAATGTCATCTGTCACGTTATTTGTTCATTAGCTCCGGAGGAATGACTTAATATCGGTAATTTCCATTTAGGGAATATTTCATAGAATTTGGCGGAATCATTTTCTCTTCATGACATAATTGCTTCGAGCCAAGATTTGATTTTCCTTTTTCTTATTTTGGAAAGATTTTCCCCTTTTAATGAAATTTTGTTTATTCTTTATGACATATTAATCAGCATGATCTAATTTAGGAACGAAGGAATGTGTTTTGGGTGATATTTCTGATGAATGAATTCAGATTTATTTGGTTTCATTTTTGTCAGCTTGTTTTCTCGTAAGCAATGGACGGTTGGGTAATCAATGTTTCGAAATCGGCTTATTTCAGTTTCTCGAGAATTATTTGATTCATTAGAATGTTTTTATCAATGGAATTTGTTCATCGTTTCCTTGAATGCATATCTATGTAACCTTTTGTCAATATATATAAATAAAAAAGATACAATTTAATATATATCTGTATTTGCATTTATTTTTTATTTTCTACTTAAGATTAAATTAACTAAAAATCAATCGAAAGAAATAAATTCTATATAGATTCATCTTGGTTATCGTAAAGCTGAATAGAAATTATAACAACACTTGCATAATTAGATGTATTAAGATTACTTACAAATGTAAAAATGTAGTGATAAATGTAATTCTTAATGTAAAAAGAATCCAAAATTTCAAAGAACTTTCTGCTAAAAATAATAATTGTTACGTTTTTAAAAAAGCAAAATTATTTTAAATGAATAATAATTAGCATAAAGTAAGCGTATTTCTGAGCTCCAGTCTCTTTGGCAACATTAACATAAAAAAAACTAAAACAGATGCCATAAGAATTTACTATCAAATTAAATTTTAAAATGACAACGACAATATTTCACATTAGACAATAATATGCAGTTTGGATATTAAAATAAAAATTGACTACGAAATATTAAATTAAAATATCTAAGCAATGTTTGTAGATATATATAATATAACATATATATAAACATATTAAATATAATTCTTATAAATATAATGTGTTCTAATGTCAATCTTTTTAACTGAACATTAAAGCCAAAGATTAAATTGCAACTTATGTACCTATGAAAATAATTGATTCCTTATTTTGAAGTTTAAATTAATCTTTAAAAAAGATTTTAAATTTTTATTACTTAATAATACATCATTATTTTTTATATCAGTCGAAACTAAATAAGTAATCTTACGATAGAAAGGGTTTATCCGTCAAAATATTTAATTATGATACAAAACTGAAAACTGTATATGTGAAATGATCCATTATTCAATTTTTAATATAGTAATAAAAAATATAAGAATTATTGCCGTAGATTTTGATAACCGATATAGTCGGCAATGAAGTAAAATATAGAATGTTCTGAAATCTCAAATTACGCTATTATAATTAATTTTTGAAACTATTGAAGCTTATTCCAGCACAATTATCTTTCAGAGACGAAAAATTTCAACACTAATTTGGATTATGTGATCGCCATGTTTATTCTAAATGTATTAATAAGTTGGCGAAAAAATACTAAACGTATACTATATCTTGGCCTATTTTTTTTTCTTTATAAACTCAAGCATTTTGAAGATCATACGAGGGATGTTCCGAAAGTAAGTTTTGTAATTTTTTAGAAAGAACACATGGTATTCCATATGAAACAAACAACCGCTATAAAATTCCACACACATTACTTATTGAACTACCGGTATCGTGTATGGCTAGGAACGATAAGTATAATGATAGAGATGTTAGATCATGGCTTCAGTGGGGGAGGAGTGACGTATGTGCAGAGAGACGAAGAAAAGAGTGAAACATTAGATGTGACCGACAACGAGGTCGGCAACGGAAATACGTGCTGTTATCCGATATGAATAGGCACGTGAGATTAAACAACCATAAACGCCTACAGACCGTGTATGGTGAACAAGTCATGTCTTGTCAAATTGTTAGACGCTGGTGTTGCATGTTCAGTGAAGATAGGCAGAGTGTGGAGACTAGATTTTAGTGGACAGGAGCATAACGATGTCAAATGTGGATGTATACGTCGTGCTAAGGTCCATCCAAATCAATAATGAGATGGAGCAGGCTGTACGGTACAACATTTCCTTGTATCACAAGGCACCTAGTTTTATCATAGTGGGTTATTCAAATTGATTTCACAGTACGACAAATGTCTCAATGGCAATTGCAGCTATGTTTAAAAATAGTACAAGGTATATAGTTCATGATGACATGGTTTACTCATTTATTTATTTGGCAATAAATTTTCTTTTTGAAAAGAGATGACGAAACTTTCATTAAACGTCCCACTCGTGTAACATTATCTTTAAATTGGGATGTGTAATGTTTCTTTAACATTGCATAATTTTTTTAATGGGACATGTTCGAAATGATAAATAACTAATAAGCATATAAAATTACAGATTATCATTGTAAGACTAAACAAGCATGTGAAAGTTTATTGAATTTATTGGCTTATTTAATGTTTTTGGCTTTCTTTGGATGATAGGGATATTAATACAAAGTGTTTTTGATGCAATTGTGGTGACAACAAATAATTTATCAACATCACTAATATTTTACTGAATGTAGAATAATAATTAACTACATAATTGAAATTAAGTGTACGAGAGAGTTAACTAATTCAGATAACTACTACATATAACCTAAGATATTGTTATTTCTTTAATTATTTCGTAAAATTCTAAGATTATCGGATTAGATATTTAAAACTGTATTACCTAATGCATCCTAAATTATTTAAAAATAACTTATTAAATAGTATGTTGATTCAAAATATTTTAAATAATACCGTTAGACCACATGACTGTTCTATTTAACAGCTAACAACCTATCATTCTTCATAAGAAAACTGACTTAAGTTTCTTTATGGAGCAAGCATATAACTTGATATATATTGATATTTCCCCAACTTCAAGGGTGTTGAGAATTAAATTTATATTTCAATTCCTTAAAATCAATTTCGTTGCTGTCAGTAGAAACATTTCATTACAATGTAAAATATGGGATGGATTTTCATATTTCAAAACATGGCCAGTATTTAGTTGCATTAGTACATACAGAAAGCTTCAATTTGTAGCATATTTATTTGAACTATATAGCAGTAATAATCTATAAGCGAAGGCTGCAGTATTCCTAAAGGGATGCAAATTATGAATTTTTCTCATACCTTAGTACTTTCACTTAATGTAGTATTTTTCTGTTCTATTCATTGTGGTGATCCCATATTTATTTTCAAAATATTTTTACTCAAATATTTTTGGAAGTCTGAAGTGAAGTATGTACATATATATGCAACAATGTGATCTTAGAAGTTTCTGCAGAAAAAAAAGACAGTTGAACAGAAAAAAGTGAGACTTTGATATGTTTTCCGAATAAAACCTAAAATTTCAATGTGACTTAACTATTTTTAAAAAATAAAAATATTTCTATATTTCTAAACTATATTGAAATTACAATAACTCATTATTCTGTTCTAAAAGTTAAGGCAATTTATAGAAGAATCGCTTAAATTTACATTTTCTTAAAAAATTTAAATAAATCACTGCTAAGAAATTCCATACTTGATTTGATTTGTAACATTAAATGAATTATTTGTCCTTTTCATTCAAGTACAATTTTAGATTATATAGATTTAAAAAGTTATTTTAGATGAATAATGTTTCTAAAATTCACAACGGGAGCCTACGCACTCTGAAAATATTCTGTTAAATCAAAACCTATCTATATAGTATTCAATAGATAGTTCAAATTCTACATGAAATAAATGGTATGTTATATTTCTATCGGATGTTTGAATTTCTCTCTTTGAACTCTAACTTACCAAAAGTTTTCTGAAGCTTTGGTATCTAACTATTTTAAGCACTACTGACTATAATATGTTTGAAATACATTTTTTTTCAGTTACAGTAACTCCTGAAAATCAGACACTCGTTACATTCCAAATATGTAACATATTTTTGAGTAAGTCTATGTTTGATATCTTGAGTATTATTCAAATCTAGCATTTGACTATTTATCATATTACGTCATTTGAGTCACTGCTTAAAAATATTATGTTACATAAGTATCTAACTATTTGTAATCATGCAGGTTCTTTGAATTTTCAGGTCAGAGTAATATCAAACTATTTCCATTATTTTGGATTCTGAAAAAATGTAAACCCGATATATTTTTTTGCACACATTCTGAACAAAAATAGGATTTAATAGCTATTTTTATTTAATAAGCTGTTTTATAATCTTTAAGCTAGAGTAATAAAAGAGCATAGCTGTAAAGGAAACAAAATAACACCAATAGAGAATTGGAGAAACTAATGGTGTGCGTGCATGAAGTGATAGTGTGTTTGTTATCGTTAAATTTAAAAGGAGCATGAGAGATACTAGTGTTGAGCATCGTAATTTTAAACCTCGATTAAATGAAGAGGATGACACCAAATCTGGCGCATCTATCTCCTAATTCACCACACCAATGGAATGAGTTGGAGGATCAACAAACTTCTATCACATATTCCCCGACTTTTCGTGGTGAGTCTTAAGTGGAATCAAAATTCGAACCTCCGACTCAACGTAAACAACGCCAGTCTTGAACTCGCGCCATTGAACTACAGGTTGTTACTGCCACGTGCGTGTGCAAGTTTCTACTCAAATGAATGTGTAGTTTCCTTACTATACTTAAATCTCAGTGCAAAATTTCTGAAATCAAATTGATTCTTAAATAACCACTTTAATTAGCATAACCTCACAAACTCTCTCTCTCTCTCTTTCTAGCATAATGAAATATGCTAATGAATATATTCTACTTTTTATATTACATCAATTTAACCTAACTCTATTTAAATATCTTCTATCTTCCGAGGATTTTAGTTTAGTTTAACGTCGCACTAGAAGCAACACGAGGGCTATTGGCGACGGACCTGGTAGTTTTGAACCACAGTCAAGTGACGAGGACGGCAACTGAGCTGGAACCCTTTTCTCCTAATATCCACATCACACCAATAGGAGGACTTTGGACCCGCGACAGATTTAACGTGCATCAGCCCCGTCTACACGGCGGGTCTTCAGAGGCCAAGGATCGAACCCGCGACTCAACGAAAACCGCCTGCCATGAATCCGAACCCATGAGTACTAGGCATGAGCCACATCTACCGCGGAAGCTTTTATTTGTAAGGAAAGGTCACATATATCGCATTCCAATTGCCAATTCCTTTTAATACACTAGCATTGTAATAAAAAAGAGAATTCACTGAAAAGCTTAGAATCAGTAGAATATACAGCTGTTTCATTAAAAATATAGTAAAAAAAATGAATGAACTTCATACCATTAATTCTATCATATTTTTGCAGAAACATTAATCATAATTTCAATTCATACAATCACTCAATTATGATACTACATGTACCAAATTTCCTACTTATTTTTTACAATAATAAATACCATACCGATTTTGAAATTTAAACATGATTACCATTATTAGTGGAAATAGTAAATAAAACTAATTTTTCCCTTTATTTAGTTAATTCAGGCCTGACTAACCCACAGGCAACGGGCTGCATGCGACACCCCAACCTGCTCAGGTGTCAACCTGTGGCCTGCGGAACTCAACCATTTGAATGAATATTCAAACTTTTGATTATGCATAAAGTTACCTAAGAACATTCCACCAAGATTGGTTTGTATCATGTTCCATTATTTTGGAAATATTTTAATACATTAATTCAGCTATTGGAACAATTTCTCTTCTATATTTTTGTTCATAAGCAATTACAAAGCTTAGCTATTTTTAAAATGCAAGCCGGCCTACTTGCGTGAATGGTGAATGCACAATGTATACCAAACCAGGAAACCAACTGAAGAGTATGGGTATGCAACACCAGACGCGAGAAGAGAATGTCAAATGCAGATCATGTGAGATAATAGAAGCACCAGTTCAGTAGCACACAACAGTTTCATGTAGCATACTTTCTACTAAGCTAAAGAAATGTTTTGAAAAAAAAAATGTATGAAAATTTAGAAATTCTATGGAATGCTCAACTTCAGCACTTTTAAGTAGATGTACTCTCTCACACACACATGCACACACATAATGTGTATATATATATATATATATATATATATATATATATATATATATATATGTATGCAATGTAAATTATAAAAAGCTGTATGAAAACGATGGATTAATGAAATATTATTATTGTAAAAATAGAGATAATTAGGATTATTGATATT
This sequence comes from Nephila pilipes, assembly GCA_019974015.1. NCBI lineage: Eukaryota > Metazoa > Arthropoda > Arachnida > Araneae > Nephilidae > Nephila > Nephila pilipes. The sequence goes on along the minus strand of BMAW01089040.1, from coordinate 347,304 downwards.
GATAAAATGAATATATATGCATTAAGAAATGTGATTCATTAAAGAACACAAAAACACATGAATAAGAAAATGAAAAATATATAAATGTTTCTCGAAAAAAGAAATTGTTTGTAAAAAAAAATTAAGAATGGAGTGAAAAACTGATAATATATTATTAGAATTGTCTTTGATTCAAGAATACAGAAAATAATAATTTGTCTGAGAGATAATTACGCACACACAGAGATATATATATATATATATATATATCAAGAAACTTGTTAGAAATCCAACTTTCCTTCTAAATGTATTAAGAGAAATTTAAAATCAAATAATTATGTATATATATTTTTAATTTTCCTGCTTTCAAATATATATATATATATATACATATATATCAATTAGCTTATTTCTCTTATCATTTTGTTAAAAACTTATTTCTTTTTTTTGTTAGTTTAAAGCCTTAAAAAATTTATTTGTAAGAATGTTCTTTTTCTCTAAAAGTGGGTATACTTTATTTGATTTTTAAGGTTGTAAAATTTTTGCTGGTTTCTGTTGAAATGTTTGTTGTTGAGAGGAATTTTCTACAAATCTTTTAATGTATTTTTATCTGATTGCTTAAATATTAGATTATTATTTCTCTCTTAATTTGGTTAATGTTTGAATTTTCTATTTCTATGTATACATATTTTTGGATTTTTTATAATTTTTGATACATTTAATATTTTTTAATCATTTCATTATATTTATATAAGCCTATTGCTATATTGAATGTTACGCTGTAATAGTTAAATCTTGTAAGTCTACCATAAACCAGATTCAGAATCTATATATGTTACAGTTCCTTTTCTTTCAGGGCTTATTAATTTTTTCCCTATTAATTTCATTTTTTATTCCTGAGTTTGAACTTTTACATATTTTGTGGCACATTTTTTTTGCTAATTTTCTTGCTCTTTGAATGATAAAATGCTTGCCTTGGGAATGACTTCTTGTGTAATATGTTTCTTTTTTTCCCATTTATTTTTTTTTTAGAAATCATAAAAATATGTACATATTTCTTCTTGTTCAATCTAAAAAATATTAGTAGTTATTCTTCCTATAATTAGTTAATTTAATTTTGATAATTTCTTAAGCTACTGTGATATTTTTAATGAAATATTATGTTAATCATTAATAATATATGAATATTAAAGAGTGTTCCATATTGTAATTATTTATTTGTCTTGAAGTGTTAAGCCTGCTTTAGAATAGAAATTCAGTTCAAAACTATCAAGAACTGACATGAAATTTTTTCCCTTAATGTTGATATTTTTATACTTTATATTATTTTTATATTAAAACCTTTTCAAGAAAGCGATTTTGTCTATAAAGTAACAAAAGTATTATAGTTAAAACACTTGACATCAGTTTTTGTTTTTATGATTCTTGTTACAAGTAAATAAATGTGATATCACTTTTAACAGATCAAAACGAGTTACATTATATGATATAAGTATGTTAAAACTTTACCTAATTATTATTTTTACTGAACATCTAAAAACATTTTCTCAGTGTTAACGTCATATTTTTTGCATTTTTTTTCTTATCTGAATATCATTGTCAATTTTAAATTTCAGTAAAATTTTTCTGGTTTTTAAGGGTTAATATGCGTTTAATATGGGTCTCTTACTGCACCATGAGTTCTTTCTATTTTCCGATAAGAAATATTTTACTTATGCTACTTCTAAATATTTACTTTAGTAGTTAAAGATTTTTCACAATTTTAAAAGTTAATCAAAGTATGTGTCACTAAACTAAATTATTATAAATTATGAATACTTAAATATAGTTACAAAGCAATGAAATCATAATATTCAAAAGTATTAATTGACTACTTAACTGACTGTATAAAGCCACTAAGTATATAATTCAGGGTATGACCAACCATAGCAAAAATATTAAAAAAATAATTTTTTGCCTCAAATAAAATAGAGTGTCGTTTTTTCTTTATAATATTTAATTACAGATAATTTTTACACGTGGCATTCAAAAACCTAAAAATATATTGTATGCGATTTTTTTCAATTTTCAAATCAATTTTCAAGATAATTTTATTCAAATAAACAAAAATAAAATAAAATATGAATGTTAAAATTAAAATTAACAGAAAATATTTCATTTTAAACTAAATAAAAGAATGATAAATATGATTTCTGATTATTTTTTTCTTCGCAATAATGTAACATATGACTGTCAAACAATTTTTTCCGTATATATCTAGAACTTTGGAAATCATTCTTTTGAAGTGTGTTAAATGGGTTATTTATTGAATTTTCTTTTTCATTCAACACAAAAGAAAATTAAAAATTACTCATTGGCAATAAGTATTACAGCAGTTGTTAAGGGTATATCGTTTTAAATTTGAGTTACTCTTAAAGAGTACGTGATGAAAATATATATTTCCTAGTCATATTAAATATCACTATATTTTTCACAAAACACTACTAAATTTTGAACATACCATCTACAAGAAGTTTCCCAAAACTTTTTGTACTACATGCACGCAACACTTTTCCGTCACTAAAAATTAAGGAAAAGAGTATATACCTTTTATGTTCTTTTTATTTAATATTTTGTAATTTTCTTTTGTGACTCAATAATATTTACGCAATATGCAATATGCGCAATTAAACAAGTGCATTAAAATAGACTCTATTAATGTTCAGAGGGTAAAATCAATTGATCTAGAAGAACGTGTGTAAGTCCAATTTCACTCCTGCCGAAAATAACGCTTGTAAAAAATTGCCTAATTCTTCCATAGTGTCTCAATTACTTTGAGATATTTCACGACCAACTTAGCCGAGTTAATACGCAAGTGAAACTTTTTTTCATATTGAGTAAAGCGTCTTTTACATTTCTTTGACATTTTTTTTTTTTTTTTGCTTTTTGTATTTGCCTATTTTCCAATGTTTTTTTCAATAAGCTTCACTATTTCGATACCCTAAGTAAAAATGGCAGTAGAAAAGGTAATTAGCTATGTAATTTATAGTACTTTTAAGTCTTTAAAAATTACATATATGTAAAACAATAAATATCAATTACATGAATAGTTTAAAGAACTATTTATAGTTATAAAGTTATCAAGACAGCAAAACTATTCCTTAACAAACGTTTTAAAAATTAATTTTCTTAAAGAAATATATGTGTTTGAGTACAGTTTTTTAGCTTGTTATAGCTATTGATATTTTATTCAATGATTTACGTAAAGCAGTATTAAATTTTTAATTGAGTGAAAATCATTTTCAATAAAAAATGCTAAGACTGTGAGCTCACTTGATAATATGAGTTTTTTCTTACTTTCTTTGCATTCATATTTTAAATAATATAAAATATTTAATTTGTTAAAAATATTATTCTATAATTTCAGTTATCTTTCAACCGTGATTCACATATTTTAATTTTCTTTATTTAATTTAATCCTTTTTTTCAAAGGAAAAATATGTTTCAAAAATAAATACTTTATATCAGACAAAAAGTTTAAAGATAATTTTTAGAAAAACCTGAAACATTTTAAAAAATAAACACATTTAATAGATTCAAAACTGTTTAAAATTCAATTACCTTAAAAATTAAGGAAAGTATTTATTTTCAATCAAAAGTCATTCAAAGAGAACTCTTCAATTAGGGTAATGTGTGTATTAATAAACATAATTTTCTTATCTATTATTGATTAAGTTTTATTTCACTTAGATAAAATATTTTTCCTTTTTGCAAATGAATTTCATTTCTTAAACATCAATAGTATACGGTAAATTGCATAGTCATATTTTTGTTTCGATCGACAGATCAAGTAACACTGCAAAGACTAAAATAAAAAGAAATATTTAGAATATTATTTTACATGTATTAATATTAGGAATACACTGCTCTTACCTAAGTTAATACAGAACGCCTATTAGGTACATATTGTTTACTCAGAGAAAACATTTTTTTGATTATGTAAATGCATTGAATCACAACAAGATTGTCATGTACGAGAACAATCGTGAAAAAAATTAAATATCCTTAGTATCTTTCTCAATTTTTATTACAGATATATAGATTTCACAGAAATTTTAATGGTTAAGAGGAAGCGAAGCTCTGATGTTAATGGATTAATTAATTTAAATAACATGAATAATTAACTTCTATGTATATTTTTATCAATACAACTTTTCCACATTTTCAGCTTAAAATCTGCTTACATTTCAAATTTTGTAAAATTACCATCGAAAGTTTCTGAGTTATAATATTTTTCAGAATCCTCCCACCTAATGTCAGTTAAAAGACTCTGAAGATATAAGATTTTTCGCTTACGTTATTACGAAAATACTTACACCAATTAACATATATCTTTTCGGTTCTGAAAGGGAAAAATATTGACAACAGTGATATTATTTTAAAAATATATGTAATTAAAATTATTACCAAGGTTAGCAACATCATTCTAACAAAAAAAGTGATTCAGATAATTTTTTAATTTTAGTTGAAATGTGTAATACATCTCAGATTTAAGAAAATCTCAGATTAAGATGTGATTAAGGTTCCTTTAATTATTTGTTTTTTAAGTGAACCTTTATTTATTGCTTAGATATTGAGACCACATTTTGAAAAATAATACTGTAACATTCCAGATCAATATAAAATGATGCCTCAAATATATCAACATGAAATTTTGCACTCTAATTTTTGAATTTTAAATGTATTTTTAATTTTTGTAGCTTCAATGCTATTATATCCATTTTTCAACTTCGGGTGCTAATTTAGTCTCAACTGTACTTTCAGTATGGATTTAGTTTAAATTTGGAGATTAGTTTTCTCTAAATTTCCATGCTCTATATGACAACTCATGTAAGTTAGTGTTAACCTTTTTATTTTTTCTATTAATATTTATTTTTTTTTTATTTTTATGAAATATATATTGCACAAATCTCTTTATTGTTTTCCATATGTATTTTACTTAACTGTTTTTACTTTGTTTTGTATATGTATTTTACTTTACTTTTTACAACTTGAGTTTGTAGAATATATATGTTATCACCATCTTGTTTATAACATTTTATTTCTCTTTCGGAAGATTGGCACCTGTCAAACATTGTTTAATAAGATTAAACCCATTATTTAACCGAATTTAGAAAATAAAAATGTTACGTTGATTTTATTTGTGAGTTTTTTTTTAAAATTGTAATTGATTTTTCAAGTCTTAATTTGCAATTTTCCTTGAGTGCAGCTTTATATTCTTTGATAAATTTTATGCTTAGTAATTTTAAGGTCATTTTTCTCTTATGCAATTCTTTTATTTTGTAATGTCTTACTATTTTTGTTCTTTAATATTTTAGGCATTCAAATTTTATTTATGTTTCCTTTGCATTTTATTTGTTCTTTTATATAAGCTGAAGAGTTTGAAAACTCTTTAAAAATAGATGCAGTGTAATTAATGAAATGATAATCGATTATGTGGTATGTTATTGGCTCTTTCTTATATTTCACATTTAATTTTAAAATCACTTGAAAAAATGTATGCGTTGAATTTTCTCGTTTTATTGTATTTGCATAAAATATATGTTTTCATTATAAAACTAATTTTTATCTGAACGATTATTTATTTTTTGCATTTAATGAAAGTTTTATTTTTAGCAGACTAAATGTGTTGAATATTAAATAAATGCATTTTTTCCCAAACAATGCTATATATCGAGGATTCTCAACAATATCAAACTATTTAATGAAATGAATTTTCTTATAATTACTTTTTATAACTTCTGCAGCTCTTTTAAGATTTTATTTTCATTAAGTTGAACAAAATAGTTTTATTATATATGAATGTTTGGGCATTGACAAAAATCTCTCCTCATAAATTTTGATTTGCTATAATTATTTTTATTCTTATATATTAAATAAAATGCGAAACATTTCAGTTATGATAAAAGTAATTTTTTATATATTTCATTTAAATAAAAGAATGATATTGTAATCTATTTCTAATTTCATACTTGCAATATTATTAGTTCTTTCTTCAGTTTTGTTCAGATTAATTTTTTTTCAGAAAACTTAAATACTTTTATTAGATTTATAACATCGAATACTTAGATTTAACTTAAAATTGTACAATAGAGAAACAATAAGTTTCATTTCCTACATTCAATATTTTTGTAAAACATTCGATTACATTTGGGGGAAATATCTTAAATTTTGAAGTTTTTGCTGTGAATAAAACCTTTCGCTAAAACGATCATTTAAGGTTGCTGAAATTGCCTGTTTGAGACACCAAACAATACTTGAAATATTCTGCAGAGTTAAATAAAAGGCATCAACATCATTGTTACACAGAATTAGCTACTGTTCTTGTTTGTAGGTAGTAATTCTGATGAGAATGATTTTTAGTGATAGAGATTTGTTTTATGCTTGATTATAGTAAACTGTAAATGGTGATTTCCCAAAGAAAAATAAAATTACACGCAAACACACAGTAAACGTTCCTATTTTTTATTATTTGTATAATAAAATATATTAAACCTACTGTTGAATTCCATAAATATGCAGTTCTTATATAACGTTATTAGTTTATGAATCGAATTTTCCCATTTCTAATTTAGAACTCTATTATTTTAGTATCGCACTAGGTCTTGATTTGATTCAATAATTAAAGTTATATATTTCACTGCCAAATGTTATACTGAAATTGCTAATGGAATTTATCAGTTGTTTATATTTAAGGGACTCAAGAAATAATCTATATCTATCAGACACTAAAATGCTATAATTCTTAGTGATCACAAAGATTATGTCTAGCTTACATTTTCCCAAAATTCAAATGTATTGGACAGAAAAATCTAGAGTTCTCGTTATCGTAGAAAACATGTCTGAACATAGCGACTTTTTAATAAGAAAGAATTGAAAATTTAAAAACGATTTCATTTTATATGACCAAGACAGTGAGAGAAAAAAAAAACGAATGCTAAATTTCGGAAATTTGGACCACTTCTGCAAACAGTTCTGACATTAATACCTTGTGATTCAAATCTTACGTTAAGCAAAAGATATTCATTAAATTAAGATAAATGAAATATTTTAAATTAGTATGGCGATGTCACTTTGTCCCAATGTCTTCTCCAGGAAACTTTGATATTCTATCCAAAGTAAAAATTAAGATAATTTTAACACTTTTCAGTATTTGTCTATGTATGTAGAACCAACTAATTCGAATAATTTAAAAATATATGATTAAAAGTTACCCTTTGATCTGAGGAAGCTATTCTATTCCACAGTAATTCGTGAATATTCGCTAAATGTGAATAGATTTGTAAGCGCGTGCAGTATGGAATTGCTGAAGACTCATCTTGTATTTTCGAATCAATGTCAAATAATCAGAATGATAATTGATTAGTCTCTTATTCTTAACTATCCAAGTCTGTATGTCAAGAGTTTTGAAACTTGTTTGTCCTTACCTTTATAGCAGTTCTTTATTTTCTTTATAATTTCCATAATTCATTTGTATTAGAATCATAGCTTAAACATGCAATTCCATTTGGAAATAAAACTCTTTATTAAACCCATTTAGTTACCTATGATATCAGCAAAGAATTTGATGTACAATATTTATTAGTCTTTGAACTTCAGTCGTCAAATTGTTAACATTTATATTGATATTTTAACAATCGCTTATCGGCAATAAAATGCTACGTCGAATATACTAAACAAATATACAGCAAAGTCTTAATTGCATATAAGTGCTTATATTTATTTCATGAACAATTAAATAAATTGCTTTATTTAACTGAGGAAAAATTTTATTTATTTGAATTTAGGAACCTGAATTATAACTGGGGAAAACAAATGATCTAAAGCATTTCTTCAGGCTTTAAAACAAACTAATTGCTCATTCTAAAATAATTTCTCAATTTTTTAAGCTTAGAATTAAAAAGAAAGATGTTTTCAATTTTTTTTATATTCAAAATCAATTATTTTATTACTTTTTCATGAAAATTGTCGCAGTATTTGCCTAATCACAAACATATTAATGATATTGTCTTCGTCTAGTGTATCAGATTATAGTAAGCTTCATATAATATTCTGATTAATAAATACAATTGGAAAACGTGAATCGTGTACTATCCTAATCATTAATAAATTCTTACATAAAAGTTTAAATTTAATCTGCTGCAGATAGCGATATATCATCGATTGAAAGAGATACTCTTATGACAAATATAATATAATATATGTGAATAAAGTACGATTTAGAAATGGCGGGAAAAGTGAAAAACGAAAGAAAGATGATTATAAAATAAGAAAACAATTAGAAAGACCGAAAGTGATTTAAAATCCTATTTTTCATCCAAACTAAAATTTGTAAAAAAAAAAAAAAAAAAAAAAAAACTTGGCATAAGAGAAGTGCACATTTTAATAAAACACAAATGTATTAAAAAGTGTAGCTGCAATTTAAATCTGCCTGAAGTCACCTCTGACAGCCAGACAAGTTGTATAATTATTACCAATACTTATCTTGACATTGTGGAGGAATTATGAACTAAAAGAATTCCAAATATCACAAAGGACTCTTTTTATTTCTAGAACGGAGCTTGGTGAGTGCGGAAGACTTAAAGTTGTATTCCGTTCCCATAGCACTAATGCTCGATATGATTAAGATCGTGTGAGTGAGCAGGCCACGACATGCGTTGGATATTTACCGTTACAAGAAAGTCGTTGATCAGACTGGCACAGTGACCAAGCGCGTTATCATCCATAAATATGAAGACAGCACTATGAGAACATGAGGCTAAAGAACTTATTTGTATCTCTTAAAAATCACAGACACCTTATTAAATAACTAAATGTCTGTTCAGTCACCCAGAAAGATACCTGCATACATGATGACTAAATGTCACGAAAATGCTAGCACCATATTGTTACTTGATGTGAATAGATATTCAGACTTAGCAAGATTCGTCACCGAACATCATATTGGTCTTTTGTCCTAAACTCCAGTTAAGACATGCGCGTTTATGCGTAGATGGGAGAGATATTCAAATTGCTAGCCATTTGGCATAGAATCCAACATGACTGAGTCTTCTGTAAACAGTCTCTCTGTTACCTCATACTTCTGCGGCTGATCTCAAACCCAATTGTTTTGGCTCAAATGTCCCACTGACTACATGCAAATATTACAGCATAACGGTTGACTCTTTGCCTTTCTGGTACTGCTTGTCGGTTAATATTTCGCTCTCCTTGGAACATCCGTTACAGTCTTGAAATCTCATACGCAGGAACATTCGAAATTCAAGACATTTCGGCAAGCGATTATTCGGATTCGATAATTTCAATGATTTCATACCTTCTAAAACATATGCATTTATCATCTTGGCACCATCATTCGTCTTGTTTAATTATTAATAACGTTCCTTTGCACATGAAACTTTTCTGAATTGCTTCCTTTGTGGAGTGATTCGGTTTACTCACGTTCCAATGTTCTCAAGGTGTTTAGCCCATGAAGTCGTCGATTGAAATGTTTTACATAAAGACAAAAGTTACCTTCGACAGATGTTTCTGCATAAGTTATTTCAACCAAATTCTCTCCTATTTAATCACTTGTTATTTCACAATTTACGGAACACGCTTAAACTTTGGACAACGATGTATGAATAATATTTTTAGAGGAGAAAATTGTTATTTAAATGGATATAATAAGGAAAGATTTCGGAAAATATAAAGAAACAGAAGCAAAATATACAATTAATCTAATGTTTTATTGATATAAAGAATTAAGGCCATTGATGAATATCAATTAATTCGGAAAACCATCATTAAGATTATTTCTATTTTAGAAAACTTCAGCTAGAATTATTGTCTTATATTAATACCTAGAATTATTATCTTATATTTCTGGCATTTCTTAAAAATTCTAATGTTATATTTAATAAAAATTTACTAACGAAAAACTCAATGTTTACAAAAGTTCCAAAAAGAAGACGTCCATCATTATTTTTTCATTTAAGTTCATTTGTATTAAAAATGAGAAATGATGCATTATTCAAAAATATTTACTCTTGCATCTAATTCAAATTTTTAAAAATATTTCAAGTAAAGTTTACTATCTTAAGAAAACTGTTAATACAATAAAATCTTCAATTCCTTCGATTTTGTAAAAGAATTAAACTGAATAAGTTTTCGAGGACAAAAATGTCAATTTTACATAATTTTTCTACTCACATTTTTCTCATTTTAATATAACTATTAGTAAAACAAAATATTATTTGGATGTTACTAAATTAATATTACTATAGTTAATATTTTTTTTTAATTTATAAAGCATAAGCAGAAAAATAAAAATCATAAACTGGATGATCATCTGTTTCTGCAAGATGACTTATGAGAACCATATAGCAGAATCTTTATTCGTACACCTAAATACAGCTAATAATGCCTTTATTTTGTAAGCCTCAAGTTTTAAACATACCTCATATTTATATTATTTGTTTTTTTTAAATTTTAAATATATCTAATATTGAAATATATTTTATTAAATATTATTATACTATAGTTTCGAAACATCCAGATGTTTTGGGCAGTTTTTCTAAACGGTATAGTTGATAGACTCATTTGATTTCCAAGACTTTCCACGCAGGCACTTTTTTACAGAATAGGTCAAGATAATTGATGAAATTTAGGTTTCATTGCATTCATAACAACAAACGACACAAAAATTTTATTTCTTAACACAGAAAGAAGCAATTCCTTTTAACTGTCATTCCCATGGAACCGCCACACAGTTGTAAGAAATGAGAATTTTCTTGGACATAGCCGAAAATATAAACCTTTTTTTTCTCTCGCCTCAATGAGTTCATATCACGGTCTTATAAGATCTTGGGTATAAAACAAGTAGGCATAAATATTGTGTATGAACGATACTCACTGTGATTCTGACAAATATACCTAAAATTGAGAGCAAGAAGAATGAATTTTCGTAAAATCATACCTTCTTAAATTATTGGTTCCTAGAAGGATTGTTTTTTTCATTACGTTTTTGTATCGTGCTTTGCAACAAAAAAGGTCTATTAGAACTCAAACGAATATTATTAAGAGAAATTTGGACTTAAGCAGATTATAACTCTTGAGGATAGTAAATTCTGGGTATATTTCATACTTTTAAGGGCTTTGCAAAATAGATCCAAGTTCTTCACATAAGTTTTCCCAGCATATTATATCTAACTTGGTCCGATTTGGTGAGAAAATCGTGTTTAAGGAAGACAATAGGGGGGAAGGGGTGAAAATTCTTTGTGATGTAAGATCATGATATGCAGACTTATTTTATGTCGGAATATAAAAGCTACATTTTCGATCAGATATAATCAATTTGATATTATTTATCGTTTGCCTTAATTTTATTGCCTAGAAAGAATACTGTCAATAACTTTAATAGTTTATCGTCTGTTTCAATTTTTTATTGCCTGCATTTATCTTAATATTTGGAAAAAAATATCTTCAACAACTTTCAAAATTAATTGTCTAATTTAGTATTTTATCGTCGGCCTTTATTTTAATATGTGAAAAAAACATTATTTAAAATCGTAATAATTTAAGATCTACTATAATATTTTATTGTCTGCCTTTTCTTTAATATGCGAAAAAAATATTGTCAAAAGTTTTAAAAATTTATTGACTACCGTAATATTTTATCGTTTGCCTTTATTTGTTTTGTGATAAAATTTCCCTCATTTTTAACTTTAGAATTTTTTTATAAGGTTTTGTATTCGTTAAAACTTTGATCATTGCGCTTGGCGTTTAGTTATTTTTACTACAAAAACCACAATGTTTGGGACAAAACATGAGTTATTTAATTTAATAATAAAGCCTAGTAGTCCACAAAAGTATCACATTATAATAGAAGAAACTTTGCTCCACATATCAGTTATGAATTAATTTCAGAGAAACATTTTACATTTTATTACTTGAAAACAAATTTAAATCGTTTTGTACTCATTTGAAAAAATATTTGAATAAAGGCTAATTACTATAAGTAATTCTTTCTTTGTAAATAGGAAGATTGGCTCAATAAAAGTTTTGAATATTCCGTGGGTAAAATATCCCTTCAGCTTTCTGAAGAAATCGATGTTACGCTCAAACCTTTCAGTGAACTTTCTGAACAATATGTATAATACGTACAGTTAGAGAGTTGAAGGTAACCTATTCGGCAGAACTACTTTTTACTGCGAAATTGAATTTGAGAGAAGACGCTCAAAATATCATGTCTTAAATTATTAACAAAGTACTGCCAGTTCAAAAGACTTGGAAGTATTAAAAATGTGCGAACCCGATTAGATATCTGAAGAGATTTCTTTCTCAAGTGGGAATACACGTGCCTTAATTACATCTCTCAATATGTCCAAATCATAGTACTTTATTCTAAGAAATGCCTCTTTGAAAGCAGGATTAAAAATATTTTCATCGCCTTATGGACTTGCAAATCTAAGAAGGATTGATATCCTGAAGAACGTAAGATAACTGAGTTGGGAGCAAAGATAACAATAGTAATATGGTACGGATATATTTCAACAATCCCACTGATACGGCAAAAATCACTTAGGATTAACAAAGAAATCATCAGAAAATTCGCAGAGGTAATGAAAACAATTTATATTGGTATGTCAGTTTCCCCCAGAAATTTTGGATCAGTTTCCCGAAAGATAGCCGAGATTTACGTCACACACTATGAGTGGTATCCTAAGCCACTGACTGAGCATAAAGTGTTGATTCGTGATGTGAAAATAATCAAAAACTTTATCCTTCAAAATGGAAAATACTCAATAGAGGTTGCAAATCTGATAACAAAGTCATTCGCAAATTCAAAGAGTTTAGAGCTAGAAAAATGTTCCGAAAATCTACAAATGTGGATATTACAAGTAATCTCTTATTCAAATATGAATGCAGGATTTTAAAACGAAACCACAATTTTAGTATCAGATGAGCAAGAAGTTATTCCCAGACACAGCATTTTTGTTATTACTCGTTGCTGAATAGGTCATTGAAGAAAATAACATTTGAGCAGATTTTTTAGTTGTTTCAGGAAGATGTTAAGAATTAGACAAAAACTTTTTAATGGATTGTGTAGTAGATACCACTTTCCTAGAAGAAACGAATTCTGTTATGGAAGTCAACTAAAATTACTTTTGTTTTAAGAATTTTACTGCTTAATACATAATGTTGTTTCGCAATTTTAAATTTAATTTCATTAAATAAATTAATTTAGATGTCAATATTAGTGTTATGTTTTACATATTTCAGATTAATTATAATAACCTGAGTAAATTTTATACTTTCTAATTTAATGTTTTTGAAACAAAATTATAGATTTGAAAAATCCCTATATATATATATATATAT
>BMAW01089040.1:240300-328927 GCA_019974015.1 Nephila pilipes | reverse complement strand
AATTGAGGAAAAAGCTTTAAATTTCAATAGAAATAGAACTAATAACAGAAAAACATGTCCCAGTCTTTTTTATGTCTGTTTTGGGAATAAAAAGACTCCAGCCAATATTTAAAATAAAATTTCTAAGACGAGAAACTTTCATTTCACTTCAAGTATTCGTTTTAAGTTTGTGACACTTATTGAGTTGCTTCTATTAGTATTATTACTCTTTTTTCGACATCTTCTGGATCAGAAAGCAATTAGTTCTCGCACGACAAGTCACCGAGAATCCACTTTCTTTCCTTAGGCCCCAGGAAAAGATTTTGTCCCTTTTAAGCTCCACAGGACTTACTTTTACAAAAAATAATATAAATTGTAAAAATAATAAAATATTGCAAGCGTAGTATCGAAAGATATGGCCAAGGAAAAATATTCTAAAATTGCTGTTTTTTTTTAATTAATTACCTTGTGATATTGAAATATGTCAAAACTATTTGACAAGTTTATAGTACTCTATTTTTCTTCATAAGTGGTTGTTAGATGAAGGATTTTAGCCCCTTATTTCAGTTGTTTAAGTATGAGAACACGTAGAAAAAGTAGTTAATGTATTAAAGTTCACATTTTTTGCGATGAATAATATAATTTGTGAATAAACATTATTTGTTAAATGAAATGAAGTTTAATATTAAAAATAAGATTAATTATGTCATAAGATGTAAACAATAAAACATTGCAAGTGTTTATTTCATTTCTTTTTTTTTACGAAAACAAATAAAAGCAAATAATTCAAAAGTTAATGTATTATATCATAATTTCAATGTATTAAATTTTATTTAAGGAAAATGAAGAAAATCGCTCATGAAGACACTTCAAAAGCTATAAATTATTATTTTTCTTAGTTTTCTGTATTTTTCTACGATGCAGTTTAATTGTGAAATATCAATTTATTTACTATCTCATTTAATATAAGTTATATCTGTACCTCATACCTGAATATTTAATTTCAAAGTAAGATTAGAATTATATAAGATTTTCCTAACTAGATGATACGGCTTCTTGTGGAAAGCTAGTTCCAATATGATTGTAAATAAAAAAAGGTTTTTCTTTTTTTAAAAAATTAAAACAAACGATTAAAAGCTGATATATTTTTTTCTGACAGCAATGTAGTTTTGTTGCTTCTTTTTATAAACTGATGTTCACTATGTGATTACATGAAACGTGTCAAACATAGAAATTAAAAACAATGACACTTGGCAATGACATAGTATCTTTCCAATAAAAAAATTGTCCGATGATAACTGAAGTAATATTAATTTTCAAGTAAATATAAGTGTGTGTATTATTTCTCTTGTAATACTATTAGTTACAATGAATAATTTAATTAATAATAGTAATTTTTTATTATTTAAACAAATACAATCATTTGACACAGTTAATTTCTTTTCCAGTAAGCATATACATTAACAACTAGTAACTGTAATAAAGATATTAAGCATGAATTTCAGAGGGAGTAGAAAATAATTTTCTATCCTTTTTTCTTTTGAAATAAAGGTTTTTTTTAAAAGTGAAATTGATAAATTAAATACTACAAAAATAGAATTCTACGATGTGCATCATAACTAACTATTTAAATACTACTTCCTTATATTTGAGAAAATTAACTGTAGATTTCCCTATTTATCTCAAAAATGAAGATAAAAAGAAATATGTAGTTATAAAATGTGCTACTTAAAATTCTGATATAACTGACATCTCTCTTGTGAGAACTCTTTTATGTATAATTCCATCCAAATGTTTCCAAATTTGTTTATAGTAATATGAAACTGTCAATCACCTTGACTAAATATCTTGAATTTTATAGTGATATGTTTTGGTTGTACTTCAAATTTGAACTAACAGAGAATAATCAAAATAAATGTAATAATTTTGAGCAATGTTCTATTTAAAAATAAGGAATTTTGTTACCTTCTTTCACGTGCAAAACAAGTAACTGAAAAGAAATCACTTTTTTTGAACACACTAAAAAATATACAATCTAAAAAATACTTCTTGTCTTATTGTCATCATTCAGAACGCACTGTCAACTAAAGCATTTGAGAAAGTCTATTTATTTTAATTGGTAAGGTAAATATGACAAAAATATAATGAAGGTAGTTTATTTATACATTTTAATTCGTGTTGATGTCAGTCTATGCTTATTTGAAGGGGGATAGAGTAGTGATAACAAAATTATTTCATTACTTATTTTTCAGTCCATAGTACGAATGAAAATGGAACCATAGGAAACAGCAAACCCTAATGCATATACTATATTGTGCATAAGATATTTTGTTTAAAATCAAAATATGTTACATATTATAAATTAACTTCCATTTACATTTTGAATGCAATAGATAATGGATAAGTATTGCTGTCGTAAAGTCTACGTATTGCAGATGTACGATTTTTCTCAGTTTAATAAATCAACACAAGAAAAGCTGGAGCATATTCGTGAGAAGTGGTACCTAAAATAATTCCTTCAATGTTGGCAGCAATTTCTTTCGGTAAATGTAAGTGCTTTTTTTGAATTCAAAGCAAAATAAATTCCTAGTATTTATTTATCTGAAACTTTAACACATAGAAATATTAACAATATGATATTTCTTCTAAAATCATTATGCGGTTAGAGAATGCGTAATCTTTATCAGTGCTAAACATAGGCAAATAAGGAACAAATTATTTACGGATTACATTTTATAAGATCAAGACTGATGAAAATCAAGATTTTCATACAGTTACGTGGTTATTATTTCATAAAATCTCATAGTGCCTAATAAAATATTTGCTTATAGGATGATGCATTTGTGGGTATTTCCAGTGATTCAATGGAATTTTAGTTATCAAGACACAAATATGTTCTTAACTATGAATCTACAGAAGCTAGATAAACTAATTAAAACGAAATCTGAATTATTATTTTTTATTAATATGGTATTGGTTGAATATGATCATCAAGGACAGCAAAAGTTTCATTGAGTAATAGATGTATATAAATGTATTTTTTAAGATTATGTAATTTTATACAATTTTTCTCTCCGATATAAAATGTCTCCCAATTCTGACAATGATGAAGGTAGAGGAATTCCTCATTTTGCTTATTTCTTCAGTGATTCTCATAAATACTCGATCATATGAATTTTTAGTGATTGACAACACACCAAGCCTACTTTAAACTTTGTTCTCATGCTCTTTATATACAGTTCTGAGGTACTTTGATGTATGGTCAGATGAATAATTGACTGAAAACAAAGGACAGTCACCAAAATAATTTATCAGTACCTTTGGATGAATGTTCATCCAATGGGGCAGATGAGTAAATTCATATACATTTTGGCTTGAAAATTTTTATAGGTCTTACAAATGCCAATAAATACTACACACGCCATTCAAGATCTTCCTAAGGGATTTAAAAAAAATGAAACAATACAATCAGGAGGGAATGCTATTGTAACATAGCAAGGTAAACATTAAGTTTCTTGTGGAAAGAGAAAAATTATTCATATGACTAAATTTCTCCTTTTCAACCATCAAGTTTTCAGTTTTGATGGCCTTTGCCCATTACATGTGGTTTTAGGCATGCAAGTCAGTAATGAGAGATTTACATGTCATAAAGCAATAAAAATCTAATATGTAAGGATCTTTTAGTTTAGTTTTTATTAACGTCGCACTATAAGCAACACTAGGGCTATTGGCCTCGTAATTTTGAACCTCGGTCAAGAGACTCATACGTAAGGCTCTCAAAGAGAATCTTAATTAAAATGGGACTTTCTCTATTTACATCTAAATATATTGTTATTTTCTATAAATATGCGGTTGTTCCTATTTATTTCTGACGAAAATTTCATGTAATTCCTCGATAATCTTTGTCGCCCAATTTCCGTTACCGCTCACAATTTCATTGATTAGGTTAACATATTTAGAGAGTTGAAACCTAGCCATGATCGTAGACACTTTATTTTTTCATATCTGTAATTTTGGCTGTTTCAAAGACTGAAGCTCCTACCAGGTGAGCACAGGTGATCAAATATCTAAGATAAACTCCGAGATCTGACATCTTAAAATAATTATACTTAAATGGAGTCTTATCCGTAACTTTACATCATATGGAAGATAAAACAATTACTTTCATATCCTCACACATATTAAACCCAGACACCAACATAACACTAAACGTTTGCCTTCTGGAGGTATTTCCATTGTTGCCTACCACTGAATTTAATAGTGAAAACTTTCTTAGGCTATTTTGAAAATTCAGGTTTGTACACTCTTTGATTGTATAGTTTATTTTATGCATAAATAAACCAGATAAAGTGAATTGGAAAGTTTTGTGCTTTATAATAATTTTTTTTGTTTCTGCAGTGTTGCAGAAATTCTTTGCTTGTGATGTACATAAAATTAACAGTGGTTAACCGATATATTATTAGCTAAATAATTTCTGTAAAAACTGCAACCCTAAACTATTTATTATTGAAGTCATGCGCAAATATAATCAAAATTCCTTTTAATAAAAATTATTTTCCAGAATAACAGTTTCAGTCCCTAAAATAGACATTCCACCCATTACATTAGAGGTTTATTACTAAGAAATAATAATAAAAATTTTAAAATGCATTTTGTAATGATCAATATATATATATATATATATATATATATATATATATATATATACGCAACTGAAATCTAATTCTTAATTTTAATATAAAACATAATTATTTTTACTTAACTTTCAATCCTTTTATTAACTATATTTCTTACTTGCTGTTTTTTGTTTAATCTTATATAGAGAAATATCAACATTATAAATACTTATTCATCGTCTTCCACATTGATTCTTAAGAATACAATTATTACTATCCGATTTATTAAATATTTTATCAGATAAAGCCTTATAACGTATTTCATGAGCATTAAATATTTGCGTTCGGTTTCGTATCGTACTTGATCTTTGTTAGAATTAATGATCCATATTTTACTATACAGATATTTCCTGTTATATCTTATTACGCATAAAATATTTTGAAAGCATTTACAAGTTCATACATCAAACTTTAAAAAAAAATATTCACATAGGAAGTTTTACATTCTTTGTGACGTACTCTCTTCCTTATTTAACTCTACATCTATCTTGAAGTCTAATTAAATAGGCATTTAATTCAAAATTCCAATAGAAATTATGTAAGAGCAGAACAAACAGTTTAATAACTAGCTACATGGAATGCGTTATGTCGCTCTCTCTGGAATCCCTCATAACTTATTTGATCTTAGTTTAGATTCTAGTAATAAAGTCTTAGCTTATCTTAGTAAGACAATCCCTTTGAAGCACTTTATATCATACCAAATGCAGTTCAAACATAAGCGATTAATTTCGATGATTTACTTCAATTTACACAATTATCATCATCCACCTTTATCCTCCACCTCCCTTCTTTCTCCTACCAATCTTATCTCACTTATACATCACTATCTTTAATTTAAATCATTGCATTTTTTTATTTTTATCTATTTTACTTAATCACGTTTCATTTGGGTTTGGAAGAAATTTTAGTTTCATGCAATTCAAATTACGAAATGAATATCTCTTGTTTTGAAAATTAATACAATAAGTACGTCTTGCCAAACTAAACCTATGTGGCAATAAGCTAAATGTTTATACTTTTAATCATTTAAGAAGCATTATGAAAAATGATTTGAAAGACAGTAAGTATACAGCAACTTTTTTTCCGAATGTTATGCATAATTTTATTAAAAATATAAAAATGATTATGAGATGCAGGTTTCATCAGGTACGTTAGAAGAAGATTCATTTTTTTAAATGCACAATAAAATGATTCTGAAAATAACTTCTGACATTAATTTAATAAGTTACGGTGATCCCAAATATGTGTTTCTAAATTCTTACTACCTAACACATTATATTGATTAAAAAAATGAAAATTATACAGTTATTTTACCATTTAATGAGAAAAATAGAATTAAATGAGTTAAATAGTGTCTATATTTTTTCAGGGGGGTTGGCTATTGGCAAAATGGTATTTAAAAATCATTTGATTCTATTTTTAAATTTTTATTACACACACACATATGTGTAACTCAAAAAGTACTCACGCGTGTGTGTGCTTGAGTATGTATCAACATCGCTTAATTTACTCAAAGCAAAAGAGTGATTCAATTTTTAAACAGAGTCCATCTTGTATATGAATGATTCATGAAGACAAAGTTTCTCAGCAACATTTCATCGTAAAATGTTTACTTTCATAAGCAATTCATGTGAAAGGGAACTCCATCCATTTTTATTCAAGTTGGGAGATATGACAAATCTGTCAAGTGCATTCTCTTCCCTGAGATATGTTTATGTACGGACATCGAAATTCTTTCTCAATGAAAAATTCTGGTAGTTGTTTCAGGTATTAACAGATGTTTTTAAATGCTGAGTATCAAACATTTATAGATATATTTTGGGGGAAAGTGAGGTATTTGTTTTTCTTTCTTTCTGATGAAGAATATTTTTGCTATACTGAAAAATTTATAGAAATTAAGCCTCGTAAGGATATTATGTGTTTTATAGTGAATAGAAAAAATGCTCTATTAAGTATTTTTATCTAACTGATATTTCAAACAATGTTTCATTTTTTTTCAATATATTTGTTTTATTTTCTGTTTTCTTCCCTTGAAACCAGGAAATGTTTCAAAATGTATGTAAGTATTAAGAAAAGCCTTAAATATACTTATTATTTTAAAACATCATCTTTAAAAATTATTTATGAAACAAATAACTTTGATGATTTAGTTAAATGTTTGTTACTTTTCTTGGTAAATTTTGTTTTTAAAAAATAGTTAATAAATGCAATCAAATAGAATTTAGCTCTTAGATGACTATTTATATTTACTGAAATATATTCTACTATTCATAAGAATATAGAAGATAATATTTCATATGAACGTAGTAAAGAAATGTTATCGTTTGTCAGAACTTTTAAAGAGATGTTATAAATTTATATTCAACTACAGGTATTATTTTCGGAAATTTTTTTAAGGTACTACATATCAGGTATCTTAAATTCACGAAAGGGTCCATAAGTACATAGTAATTACTAAAGCCTATCTAATACTCAAACTTTGTTAAATTTCAGTACAATGGAAAATTTACTTTTTCAGCCAATTATCGTTTCCTGAGTGTGCTTATTTTTTATTTATCCTGAGTGTGCAAATTTTTTTGTAGCGGTTTTTGATTTTTTTTCAAGTTACTTGTATATATTTTCTATGCTTTATAGAAGGATTACAAACTACTAAACAAATTATGAATAGCATGCATTATTATTTAATCTACTTCGATGAAGTATTGTTACAAAATAAAGATCATGAAAATGACTTCAATTTAATATATATTATTATACGTGCCAAAATATGAATTCTATGATGGTTATGGTAATTTGAAGTCAATACGAAAAATAAATTCACAATACATCACAAAATTAATCGAAAGAAAAAGAGAGTGAAATTTTGAAAACAGCTGAGTCATAAATGAAGATTAAATTACAACTATAAATATTTACTTTTGCATCAGAAACAAAATGTCACTAATTAACCAAATTTTTAAATTTGATGAGTAATTTTCATGCTTTATTGTGGTGAAAATATTCCAGTTGTCTGAACAACAAATTTGTTAAAACTTATAAATTTTAATGATTATGTAAAATTCAAATAGACACTAATAGAACTCATAAGGATTAAACCAATATTGGAACCCTCTATGTATGAAATATTACTACTATGCACCATATAACAAAAGCTTGTAAAATAAAAATTTCGAAATCTATTTCTTCTATAACACTTAAGATGCATGTACTTAATGAGATATGTTTCATGCGTAAGAAAAAGATTAACAGGAAACTAATTTAACGTGTTTTTAGAAGTATTTTTAAATGTTTGAACCTAATAAATCTCTTGAGGAAACTGTAAATTCGTTTTCTTTTTATTCATATTCAATAGCTCATCAAACACTCCAAGAAAGTGTTCATGAATGTGAATATATTAGAACCTTCCAGATTTAAAATAAGCAATTTTGTTGTAAATTTCTATTAACTCTTCAAAAGTTAATTCCCCTACAATTACTAGTTTTGAACAAATATTTACATTTATTACATGAATCAATTATTTCGAAATACGTGCACATTCTTCAGCTGCTCTTCTGTATATTTTAACAACATGAATAAGACATTTTCAAACATGAGTTTCTGAAATTTTAATGAAGGCAAACAACTGATATTTATAGAAAATTTAATAGCTATTATAAATATATAGAGAGAGGAGATCAATATATATTAAAATAATTCTAAGCTCTTAAATAATAACAAGAAAATAAACTCCTGAATAAATGCAAAAAAAGCATGAAAAACCAAGACAACTGATATAACAAAAGCCATAAAAAACACGAAATACAACATAAATTTTATATCCGGAACTAGATTTTATGATATATGTTCTCATTAAACAATATTTTACCTTTAACAAACAATCCCGATATTAAAATCTTTATAACCAAAAATGGAAATTCCAAAAATTCAAAAAATCAGGAAGCAAAAAAATAGAAATAAAATAAAACATATGCGTTAACAAAGCCGTGGATTCAATCTCTATCTAATGAAAATACAAAAAGTATAATCCAAATAAAAAATAGCAAACATAACATGAGACTCTACTTATAGCAACAACTTTCACAAAAATCTCCCGTTTAAAGAAAATTATATTAAAAGATGAAATATTGTGCCATGCCCCCATCAAAGAGAGATAGTCCGAATACAAGATTAATTATAAAAATTTTAAAAAGAAAAAAAGTAAAGCAAAATCGAAATAAAATTGAAAGAAATTTAAAAACAGTAAAAAATATAATTTATGTTTATTATGATTTAAATAACCTTCAATAAAATTTCAAATAAAATTTGTATCTACCTAAGTTTTTTAGACCTATTCAAGCTAATGTAAATATCCAGTATTTTAACCACAAATAAAAAATTACGTAATATCCGATAATAAGACATGTCCTTATAATTATTCAAGCTAAATAAACTCCCAAATAAAGGGAATCTATGAATCCCAAAGGAAAAAAAGATTCCTTTAAACACATATATAACGCGAAATTTATTATCTTCTAACTTTAAAAAAAATATCAAAATATATTCCCATTTATTAATAGTATCATTTCTTCGCATTAAATTTAAACAATCTGGATTTAAAAATAAAAATTTTCAACATATTTCTAATTATTCATTTAAAACAAGTTATAATTATATCTAAACAATTTAAAACTATTATAATAAAAAAAAAATTTCTCCATAAAAATTTGGTAACAATTACTTCCCCCCTTCTGGTATACCTTTCATCTGTTTGTATAGCGTATTATTAAAAACATACAATTTTTTAACACTAACACAGTAAGTAACAAAATATTTCATATGAAATAACTTTATTAATATAAAATTTCTTTTATATCTCTTTTTGGTCTTTAATAAGATTTTCTTTGTCAATAGAATTAATAAAAACATCATAATCATAAGTCTCTTTCTACACAAACATATTCTTATCATTCACACTTTAATTTTATGTTACTTTTACATAAAGTGATGCGATATTTGGTAGATATAAATTAAGAAATTCATTAAATAGTTAATATATGTTAATTAAGAAAAGTTTAAGTTGAATTAGTAAACCTTATATCTAAAATATTATGCTAATGATTTCATTATAATTATTACATCGGAACTTGTCCAATGTTATTAAGTTTATTTTGTTTGTTCATGATTTGTATTTATGAAAATAATGTCATACCTCTGATGTTACTGTTAGAGAAAAAGGATCTGTTAAGTGAAGGCCCAAAAGTAATAATTTTCATTCAAGTTAATAAAATGAATACATTTAAAAACTATTACAAATAATCAGCCTCTGACTTACTGACACCAAAATGCTATTAAGACATTTTAACTTCAAAATATCCGATGTCTGGTTATTAAATAACGAGACCGACGCTGTAAAATATTTTAGTTTGAAGAACACCTTAATATTCTGGATACAATGATAATTCAAATAATACATAATTATTATTTTGATGGCATTATTAGTCCAAATTATTTATATAAGCGCAAAATAATCTGAAATTAAAAAGCAAGCTTCTTTATTTAATGAAGCAAAATCTACTAAGTAATACTGTAGTTCGTTTTTTTTTATATATTTTATGTATCTTCTTTTTAAAAAGCAGTTAAGCATTAAATATCTATTAGATCATATTAAAAAAATAACTTAAAATATTTTCTCTTGAAATATGTTTTAAGTATATAGAATATAGAGGAATAAATTTACCGCTTATTTAGAGAATTTTTATTATATACTTCATTTTGTTATGATAGTAAAATTTTTCAGTTCAAATAATTAAAAACATTTGTTAGATAATAATATTTAAAAATGTCGTTATTTTAAAAAGACTATAAAGTTATTATAATAATTTCCAAATATTGTTTCAGAGTAGCGTGATCTTTTGTGTATTTCATTACGTTTATTTGTTACATTTATTACATTGAAAATGTATTAGGTAATGAAAGTGCATTTAACGTAATATATAACAAATTAGCCAAATTCTTAAGTCATGAATATTATGTTGTACTTACACGTACAGTTAAAATGGGAATTTTAATTTTTTAATAATTTAACTATGATTTATGCACAAATATTTGATGAAATTGAATTTACAAAACACATTATTCAGAGTTTCATACCTGTGTCCAGATCGTGATTAAGAATTTTACACAAAACGTAACTTACACATAATTTAACTTAACATCAGGTATTGGGAAATAGCTTTATACTACATCGTTTTTTTTTGTAATATGGATACACTGTTTGAGCATATAATGATAAATGTACATTAATTCACTCTCAATATTCTTATTTAAAGGCTGGATAATGCTTATTTACAAAATATTAGGTTTAAGCTACGTAATAAATTAATATAATGTAGGTATAGTTCAGAATATTTGGAAGATGTAATAATAATACCATCAGTTTGAACGAAAAACAAAATTCAAATATCATTCTTCCAAGAATTCTACTAAGAGTAAAACATTTTAAGGATAATATGATTCCATGAACTGCTTGCCTCAAGGAATTTTAAGTTTAAAAATAAGGACGAAGTTTAAAGCATGCTTATAAAAACCAAACAGGAAAGAAGGATTGGAAAAGAAATATTCCAGAAGATATAGATAAGACTTGTATCGGAAATCTATTTGAAAGAAATAGTCCCACAAAACGCCACCGGCTTGAAAAATGCACGCAGGTTAGTGATGAGATCATGGCATGATTCAGTGGGAAAGAAGAGGGTGGGAGAGGGGAGCAAAATTGAAAACATACAAAAGAGATCGCTTTCCCTCTCCATCATTTCTGAAAGAAATCATTTCGTGACTTCAATCTGTAAATGCATTGCATTAATTTTTGAAATAAAAATTTGATACTATAATTTACTTAACATTTCCTATTTATAATCGCGACTTTGAAAATATGGATGGATTTTTTTTTACAATGAAACAGTTCATGATTAATTCCAATAAAGGTACTTTCCTTTGTAATAAAAAAAGAAAGAAAATATTTGTAAATTATTGAAAAGTATAACTTTAATTATTTAATAAGTAATTTTACTATACTGCTTCTGAAATATTTGTGGTCGAGGTAACCTAGTGATCTTGGTTACGAATTCACGGTCGGTGATTTTTTTTGAGTCGTGGGTTCGGTCCTTAAAACCAATTAAGATTCAACGGGCAACAGGGGCTGATACATGTTAAGTCTGTCCCTCACCTGTAGCACTCGTGTTGCTTCTAGAGCAACGTTAATACAATAACTCACTCTGAAATGTTTGAAATGACAAAATATTTCTGTAGCAATCAAATCAAATTCTCTATAGCATTATTTCAGGAATATCTAAAAATATGAAAGTATAATTTTAAATTTTTCCGGATATACTTTTTTTTATCATAGTTATTTTTATAAAAAAAAACATTCTTTCAATGAAATGATTGTCTAAATGAAAGAAGATGTGGATTACTTATACATAAATAGGTAATTCAAAATTGAAATGCATTTAAGAATGTTTATTAATTTATAAATACAAATTAGTGAGACATAAATATTTGTATTGAATGTTCATTCCAGTTTCTAATCTTAATTGTTCTTGAAAATAGAAATATGTTTTCATTCTACCATAGCAAATTTAAATTATTTATTGGACTTTATTGTATGTAAAGCACTCGACACTGATATTCAATTACGGATAGTTTAAAATACAGTACATTTTTACCTTTTTTTAGTAATAATAGTTTTTCATTCACCTAAACTTATTTTGTGATATAAAAATGCAGAGAGTAAGAATTAAAAATATAATTTGGTTTCCAAAATTGAGTCACACACAGTCTTATTTTTTTCATCTAAATTAAAAAGTTAAATTTATTATGTTATGATATTAATTTATGTAATCAATAATCAAGGTAACTATAAAACAACTACAAAATTCAAATATTTCCTACGTATTTTATTTTTTGGATTATTTTATTTTTTTTAAAACCTAAGTTTATTTTAAACACGGACGATTTGCATATGATTTCAAAAGCTTCAAAACACCAATACTTCTCTGTACATTTTAACACAAGTGATATAGGTTTATTCAAAATAAATCACCCGATTTCAAAGTACTATAATGGCATAAATAAAAACATGGAATGAAAAGTTTTTTATGAATACAAACAAAAAATATAGGAAGACTTTTTTTTTATACCAGTGTTCGATATAACGATGTTATGAGTGTAACTAAGAATTAGTTACACTCATAACATAAGTTCAATATATAAATTCCTTCCAAACACGTTGTAAGGTGTCAGTGGTAATTGATTGTACAGCAGCAGAAACCCAATGTTTATGTTCACTTAAATATGTGAGTAATGGTGGTGTATACAATTTATCTTTTGCAAATCTCCAAGGGAAATGATATGGTCCCATACCAGGTTACTTTGGGGGCTAGCTATGTAACATTAAGTCATCTAGCTCACTGTGACCGATCCAGTCACGAGGTAACTCCATGAAAGATTTTAAAAGAGTTTTCGGGAAATAACTTCATGAAGAACTCCGGAGGGCTATCTGTTGCTGTCAAATGGGAAACAACCACAGGTTTCATGTGTATTCCTGCAACACTTAACATTCTGTGTCGTTTATTTTAGGAAAATTGAATTTTGAACTGAAAAGAATAATTTTGAATGACCTTGCGTAATACAAGGAACTAATAGTTCACATGCCTACAGATTCAATATATTTTAATTCAAAACATTTACCTAGATTTTCTATTTCATTTTTACATATACGATTCTACTTAACATATACGATTTAGTTATCAAAACTAGATGGTATACGTTAAGTTCAGGAACAAACAACTGCAATCTGGATAAATTAATTCTATTTTCTCTATATTGAATTATCACTCGCATTTTCATTTAACTAAACTCTGGCATTGCTTTACTGCACTGTTTGACATGAACACCCCTCTTTATAAAATCTCTTGATGGATGTAAATCAGCCTTGCAATATAAGAATTGCAATAAATTGGATGAATGAGGATATGGAGATATAGAAGAAGTCACAGGAACAATATAGAGGATATAGAAATTCCTTGATGTAGTCAGCATCAAGTCATATGATTCTTTGCAACCAATCTGACTGCCAGGTAGTTCCGTGAAAGCCTCTAAAACATATTTCATGATATATAGTTTAAAAAATTATGTATAATAAACACTCATTATTAATTACATATTACGTCTACTGTGTTCTTTTATATTCATGTATTACTTGTCATTCTGTGCTGTTTATTTTCAAAAATATGGAATTTGAAATCGAAAGAATCATTTCCAATAAGCAAGTATTAAAATGCATTTTTAACATCGAACGCATTGAAAATGAATATAAAAACTTCCAGTTCATTTTAACAGTTTGTTTGAATACAGAGATTGAACATTATTGTAATATCCTTTACAAAAGGAATATCTGAGCTTAATAACTCAATAAAATCACAATCGTAAACATTCAATTAAATAAGAAGTGACTATTATGTTTTAAATTTCAATTTCCTGTGTTTTACAATAAATTAGTATTTAGGTGATTGAAAATGCTACACACATATTTTTAATCTTTTGAATCATGTATTTCAAATTTTGTTTTTCAAAATTGAGTAAATTCTTTCAATTAAAATTTCTTCTTATATTTTGCATCTGATATTCATATGTTTTTACTGTGCACTTTCATACTTATGATGTACGTTCATATTGTGTTTTTATATATGTTAATATGCATGAAATATAGTTATTTTAGAAATTTTACTTATCCTTTTAAATTAGTAAAGAAAAGATATTGAGCATTTTTGTAATGCATTATGCCCTCTGAGATGGATTTCATTTCAAGTATCTTCTTAATCAATTATTTTTCAACATACCAAATGTATTTTCATTTCATGTATTCTCTAGAAATCTTAATTACTTTCCTTAACCATTTAAATCATTATATAGATGAATTTCACATAGTCGATTTGGAATATTTCTCATTGATATCAATGATTTTAATAATATCTGTAAAAATGTATTGGCTCATTTAATTAACAAAATAAATTTTGAATTTCAGAATTTAGTTTTTTGCTTCAATATTTTTTTTCATATATTTACGAAAAGAAATTAATAGTAATTAAATAACTCTGTTTTTTCATTGATTATTATGATATTTGTTCATTAATATTTAAGAGCCGTTTTACAAAACAATCTTGTCGTCGAGAATAACAAGAAAATATTTTCTTTTTACAAATAATGTCATTTTTTGCATGAAACAAAACACATATCAATATAGAGAAACTGATTATTATTTAAATAGTGGTAAATAAAATTATATTTTCATAATGTACAGATATTGGATTCTATAAATAGATTATTTTCCTTTAAATAATTATAACAGACTTATATTAGATTATCTTGTTAAGGGATTTTTTTTTATACTTTTATAAAGATTAAGCTATATAATTGTATATAGAAGCCTCTATTTTATTAATAACACATTCACATGTACCTTAATTTTGAAAAATAAGGACAACTTTTTCAATTCTTAGTGAACTAAAAGCTCAGTTTTACATTTAAAAAACTAATTAGGAAAAAAAAAGTAAGAAATGAATTGAATTAAATTAGGAAAAACAGAAGTATAAATTATTTCCTTTTTTTGTTAGTTGAAAGTTGTAACGATTTTTATTAGAACCAATAGATGTAATGTATTTTAAAGACGTATTTATAAATTTAAGGATCAAATGAAATTATTTTTGGCGAATATTAAAATTGTTTAATTAATCATTGTCAATATTAACTCATTCTTATAATATCAAGAGTTTACTTCATTACAACATGAATTTAGAGAATACCGAATTTTTTTTTAAATTCCTTTAATACAAGATTTTCCAATC
Source organism: Nephila pilipes (assembly GCA_019974015.1). NCBI lineage: Eukaryota > Metazoa > Arthropoda > Arachnida > Araneae > Nephilidae > Nephila > Nephila pilipes. The sequence continues at coordinate 313,392 of BMAW01089040.1, read as the reverse complement.
TTGAAACTAATAATTTTTATTCATGATAGTAATATACTTTAACTTTAATTCTTGTACATCATTTAATGGAAAGCATGTTAACCATTCTGAAAACTCATTAAATATGATGTTTAAAATATAAAATTATTTTCTAATATAATTATTGAGATTTTATAGTAAATCATTTACGCTTCACTAGGAATTACTATGCGAAGAAAGTAAATAAGTTTTGTAATATAAATTATAATTATTGTAGAATATCGTGATGTTTATAAAGAGGTTTCCCTTAAAATTCTAACGTGCATTAATTTCTCAAGTAGAGTTTTAACATTAATTTTGATATTACATATAAAAAAATACTCAAAGTAAGAGAGAAAAAGTTTCAAACGATTTATTTCTTTAAAAATACTTAAGAGTTTCATTCAAGTGAAAAGAAGCAATAATTATTCTAAACTTTTTATAGAGTTAAAAAATGTATTTTTATTATTAGAGAATGAAAAAGTATAATATGCCATTACCAACATTTATTTGTATTTTTCTTTCTCTTAATATTTCCTGTAGACACTTGTGTATTTCTTTCATTTAATATTTCCTGTAGACACTTACTTGTGTATTTATTTCATTTAATATTTCCTGTAGATTTAATTTTTAAATTTAGTAGTCTTCCTAAAAAATGAATGAATGAGTAAAAACAATATATAATAGTTTTCAGAGAGTAAAATTATTATGACAGGAAAAACGTGACTTATATGGAATTTGGTTCTTGTCCTATATCTGAAAAATGTTCTAAGAAATAATAGAGCTGCAGAGGTGTTTGTCAATCATTTTCAAATATATCATGTCTGAGTTGACAAACGCATTTGGAGTCTTTTGAGGATTGAGTTGAACCCTGGCTAAAACTTTCTAAAAGTATTTTCTTTTCTAGGGTATTTATCCTCTTTCTAAAATTATCCTATTTAATCAACCCGTATGTTTTTATAGAAAAAACATCAGTATTTATATTTTTTCTGGCTATATAAAACAAAAATAAAAGTTTAACTGTTATTAAAACAACTACATTTTAAAACATTTTTTTTAATATAATATTAGTTAATTTTTTTCTTGTTATTAAGACTTTTAAGAAATAAACAAGTAGTATTTTATTTTTCATTGCTTCTAAAATGGCTGCATTATCACTAATATGATAACAAAATCAAAATTTGTGTAACATAGCGCATCAACCTATGCATACAATCATGGAATAAAAATAAAGCACAAGCTTAAAGCCGAAATTTTTTCTTAGAAATTTTCTACAGCAAATACAATATTCTTTAATTTACCTATTGTATGTATAGAACATAAATTTCATTCGTTGATTAATATTGAGAGATAAAATAAGCATATAATTCGGCTTATATAATCATATATTGCTCGTAAAATATCTGAGGATGTGATTTTATGCATATAAAAAAGAAAGTATACAAAACATTTTTTTTTCTTATAAATAATTTTATATGTCCACAAATGAATCAATATACATATACATTGTTTGTGATAAGTCTTAGAATTACTGCCCCGAATATTTCATTTAAACGTTAATTAGGTCCGAGTCAAAGTGTTATAATTATGTGTCAATAGCAATGTACTCGGTTTCTTCAATATCAGGAAATTAATCATCGGAACGTTTCCTTATGATACATATTCTTTAATGTATATTCTTTAATGAATTCATTAATTTTTTTTCTTAATATGTCTAGTAAAAATTATCAGTTTTAAACTAGGAAATTCTTTAGAATTAATATAGTAATATGTTCCTTTTGTTTCTATTATAATGCAATAAAATAATTAAACGTAATATTAACGACTCAAATCAACTTCCAGTTGTAACAGTGTTTTCATGGGTATAATTTTTCCTAAAGTGTTAAAATGTTAAATAATATGCGCATATATGGAAATTTAGTTATTCTATTATTTTCATTTAAGATCATGAAAAATTAATACTCTATATTTCTATGTTCAAAATTTTTGGATAAGCATATTTATCAAGAAAATTTTTAATTTTATTTTATCAACCAAAATATGATTTCTCGGTGGAAATTAATTCGTGTTCAATAATCAATTTACTTGAAAATAATTACCACAGTTTTATAAAATATACATGTGAAAAAAAAACTGCTTAAGATATTTTTAAAAAATTTTGTAAATTTCATCTATAAGGAAAATAACTAAAAATTCATCGTGTCAAGTTTTTTTTGTAAAACTCTACTTGATAATTTTATTTAGGGTGAGGTTTTTATTTAACTTAAAATCTTTTACTCTATTTTTGATTTTAAAGATCTTCATAAAAGTATAACCTACCACATTTACTTTAATAATCATAGTTGGATTTTATTATTAATGTAAAAAAAGTTTAAAAGAATAGTGATAGAGAAAAGTGGAAAGAGAAAGAGAGGGTTAAAGTATATCTGGCAGTATTAGAAAAGTCAGATGTCCATATCCAAACAGGTTTAATTAGTTTAAGCGAATGGTGTAGAATATTATAGGCAGCTGTGTTAAACAATTTTAATGCATTCTCCGGGGTATTTGAATACGTATTAATAAACCTGCTTTCAGATAATATCATGTTAAAACAAGTTAAATGAATTCATTATTGAGCTTGCTCTGTAAAGCCACGTTCAGTTTACATCCAGCAATCAAACGTTACCGTGCTAGTAATTTTAATCCTGGATTATGGCTGAAAGAGGTTGTAATTCACTAGAGAACTTCTGTTTTATTAATGGTAAATGCATGATAAAAAGTCATCAAAGAAACATAAGAGATTTTGTGATGTTAATGCCTTCATGTGCGATCACCTCGTCCCCCTTTACAAAAAGAATGTAACGGTTAATTCATCGTGTAACCATTATGAAGAGCAGTAAGCTCTAATGGTGTTAGGGAGTGTAATGGGAACAACCCATCTGAGAAGGCACCATGAGCAGGGGTCTTATGAGTTATGAAAGTATTATAAAGTACACTTAGAAGCATTTTATTGAAAAAGTACGAGCATAAATGAGTAACCTATTGAATTTCAAATTTCTGTTGTGAATCGTTGATGTGAAGAAAGTTTGTTTTTCTTATTTCAAATATGGGTATCAAGACAAAGCATGGGCTCCTCATAAGGCCTACATAAGATGTGACAAAGATCTTCGTTAGTGACTTAAGGATTAAAAAAACTCATTTAAATAATTGCATTTATATAGAATTGAGAGAACAAAAAAAAAAAAAAACAGAATACTGGCCACAATTTCTGATTGGTAGATGTAAAAGGATTTAATACAAAAATAAAAACAAGTTTTTTCACTCGAACCTTGACTCAGCTATTCGTCCAGTGTCTCATAATTATGAAATACCATTTTCACAACCATCTTCTATCTTAAAGGTAACGTGAGCGAGTCCGAGACTCTTTACCTGCTCAGGGCGAAACTAAATCACATTTTTATGTTGACTAGGGACCTCAAATGTTTTTCTCAGAGTGAACTCTATCACATAGTTAAATGTTTTGGCATTTCCAAAGATTTTCTAGAATGACTAGGATCGATTCTATATAAACAAAACTATGCTCTCACCAATGACATTATTTTGGTAGAAGAAGCGTGGGGAGAATATATTTATTCAGTTCAAAGAGAAAAAACTAGTTTTTGCAGTGATGTTTTAGGGATCTAGAAGTTTTTTGAATTTTTTTTTATATAATTCACTTGAGTGGTAACTATTCAATGATTCATCCAAAAATAACCTCAAAGCTGTCTTGCTGCATAATGGGAATCACTTTTATTTCTCTCTACATCACACTCGGTGCAGATAGAAGAAAATTATTATGAGCTGGCTATAACTTTTAAGTAAACGGATGGCTTGGGGAAACTTCAAAATACTAGTTATGTTATTAGGAAAGTAGACAGATAGGTTATACCAAATATTCCTGCTTTCTATGCTTTGGAACAGTAGAGCCAGATAGCTACATTGGAGAAAAAGGTATTGGCCACAATAAGATGCCTTAGTCATCGTCTTCATGAGCCCTAATTTCTCTATATTAAATTCGGTCAAATCACTGCTATAAGTAAAGGTATGTTTGAGATACCTATGTTCCAAGTTCCCAAAAATATCGGAAGTTAAGTTAAAAAAGCTTGTTTTTACAGGTGCCGATACACGAAAATATTTGTCTTCCATTTTTAGAAATTAAGGAAGAAAGAAAAAAGGAGAGAATAACTCTTTCAAAAACCTAGTGCAAAATCAACTTTAATCAAAGATTTACTTTGCTAATTAAAATAATATAAAAGACTCTGAGTACAAACTCACTGCAAAAAGCAAACTGGTAGCGTATAAACCTCAATGATACAAGAGACACTTAGTAGCTCATTTCCTACATTCCCATATTGACATTTTTCTTGAAAACTTAGTTGTCGGAAGTTGAAAGAAGAGTGAAAGATTTCCTTTTGCTCTGGATCCAATAGTAGGATGATCGTGATATCGAAAGACGCTACCCAGAAAGATATGACGTTAATATGCTAGCTGACTACTATTGGATGCTTTGGCGAGAAACCAAAGTTGGAGAGCGAAATTGATTTTGGAAAAGCATCATAAAAAAGAAACCCTTTCGGCAGAAAAAGAAATGATTATGAAATTCAGAGCATGTATCACAAAAACATTTTGGTTTAATTGCAAGAATTCACGTGTTTGAGTGTAATAATTTATAATATTTATTATGTTTTCACCACAATACACTGATTAAGGAAATAATTTTCTTTATAAAAATGTGGCTTTTATTTAAATGTAAGTTTTTAGTCCTAAAAATATTCTGAAAAACTTTAGTACATTTTAAAGTTGTGATAAGTTATAAAAACTAAGAAAAACTAATAAACGTTTTCCAATAAATTTTGTTTTTTAAAAAATAAGTGTTACGCGAAAATTCAATGTAAAAAAAAATCAAAAATATAGAAATATGTTTTTATCTATCAAATACTTTATTGAAAAACACAATGTTTATTTTGATTAAAATGCTATATCCGTAACAAATTTATTAGAATTATTTCTAAAATATTTTCCAGGGTAGATTTTTTTGCAATATTACGCTCAAGAATTATAATTGAAGTGCTTAGAGTGTTTAGCACTTTAACTAAAATTTATTAGAATTTCAAACCTTATTAAGACATTTGAATACGATGTTTTATTCGGGAAAAAACCCACATTAATATTAGAAGTAAGATAATTAAAAATCTACTTTACAATTTTCCTCCTAAAAGGAAATTGATTATTTAAATTGCTTTATGAAATGCCGATCATCTATTCGGTAATTTTCTTACCTTTAAAATTAATCCAATTATACATAAGATATATTTTTTCACTTTTTTTCTAGTTTAATTGAAAAAATTCCATTATTATCGTAAAAGAAAATGTAATTCACTATTAGTTTCACGTGGGATGTAATTGTCAATTATTTATTAGATTTATCAATAAGGCACACGGTTTCTCTGGAGTATTGGAGTTACAGATCTTCACTATCACAAAATACTAAATTCTGTTCCGTATTATTTGCTATGCGAAGAAGTTAATAATAATTAAATTTATTGTAATTCAAATTATTGTACTTATAATTAATATATGTCTATTCATAATTATTGAAATTAAAGCCAAATAATATTATAGTCAACGATTATTCAAAATTTATACATGAGTTAATTTGTGAATAGCATTAATATTATTCCGTTTACTTTAACTATTATCTTAGAATAATTTCATCTTCATTATCAAACAAAATTTATATAATTATTTATATGAATGAATATATGAATATTGCTATTTAATATGAACTTGTAAGTAGTAACTAAGAAACATTATAACACTCCGCATGTAGAATTTTACATGGACTTTTTGAGTTTTGCTCATAACATTTAATGTTAATTTATAAGCAAAATCATCCTTGACCAAAAACCTGAAATGTCAAAGCAACATATATTTACTTACTTTACATATACGCTATAATTGATTATATTAAAAAACAATAAGTTATTAATTATTAGTATTAATATAGTAAAATTCAATCATATTTTCAGTATATGAGGTTCAAATTTTGTTTTGTATCCTTTAAATGAATCTTGTGAATTATTCAAATAATATCTGAACTAAAAAAATTCCTTTTCATCTTCCGTTAAGAGCTAATAAATTAAAAATGACCAATAATTATAAGAGATATAAATATCAAGGTTATTTTCTTCAAGGCTGATTAAAAAATAGATTTAAATTGTGCATACATTTTGCACAGTGCATAATACGTTCCTACATTAACACTACTTTTTTATATACAAGTGTATTAGCTAAAAGAATAGTTAGAATCGTTTCCATTCTACTGCACATATTTAAATATCTCAAATAGCTTATAAAATTGTAATAAAATTACACGGTAAAATTTATTATTAAATAAATAAGACATCGTTTTTAATCTTTCGCATGCCAACACACATAGCACGAAACTAATGAAAGCAGGTCGAACACTATTTTAATAAACAATGATTCTTTCCATACCTCTCGAATCTCAAATACCTCTAAGATTCCCAATTCCCTTTAGAGAATTCGAAAATATTTTGTCATAATTCCAGTCTATCCCAAGGCGTATAAAAGAAATTAGATTTCTCGCCAATTACCTTTCTTCGTTTATACCCGTTCCGCTATCTTGCTTGCACCATTATGTGTGTCGCTGCCCCAGTGTTAGATATAGTCAAGAGTTTTGATTACTTGTAGATGACAATATCCAAATAAATATAGGATACAATAATAATACACCAAAACTGATACCACATGTTCCAAAACATCTTAGTGTTCTGATACTAAAATGTATCACCCAACCACGTCTGGATGAAACAGTTATGCAAGAATAATTCCTAGACAAATTACGCATTCATTTGTGACGTGAACATCTTTTTATTACAGAAAGCAGGACATAGAAGCATATGGCAACACGCAGTCCTATAAGTAGAGCGCACAGCAGCGAGAGATAGCTGGACAAATATGAGGCTATAATAAGACTGCTGACGGGAAACTCGCGAGTTTATATATAGTAGGGAGTACCTTAAGCTACGGGTAGATTGTTCTAGGTCTCTCTGAAGAGGTTGAACAGGATTAGTTGCTTAATTGACTTGTGAAAAAATTAAATGGAATTAATTTGGATTGGCGTTGTAAATAATAAAAATGAAATGACAGGGATATTTCGGATTCAATACACACACGCAAGCATACTCTTTTACTTTCTTACTATAATATTTATTTTATTTTTGTCTACTTAACTCAGATATTGAACGAAACTTATATTAACATATACGAAGGGAGGTATAAGCAATAACACATTTATTTATTCATACATGCCCTTGAGCGAAATACTCTTTGTGACCGACACGATATATTTTTTCGTTTTCTCCCTGCGATCGGTTAGATTGTTTTCCTTTCAGCGTAGTGCTTTGTAAATAAAACAAAAAAATATTTAATACACTATACGCAAAACACACAACAGTCTCATATATATATATATACTGAAAATCTATGAAAAAATAATTTAAAACACTTAAAAAGACAAAAAACCAGAAAGAAATGTAACAATGAAAGAAAAATAAATGAAAATATGGAACCCAGCAAGTCAAAAAGCAATATCGGGCTGAGGACCGATTAAGCAGGGTTAAACTAGTTCAATGGTACCAACCTTCCAACCTGGTTAGATGTTATATATATATATATATATATAACAATTGTTAGATGTTATATATATATATAACATCTAACAATTATTTACATTCAGAATAGAATTTAAAGAAAAATTTGACAGGAACCCATATTTCTGAGAGGTAAGTTTACATAGGTGCATCAGAAATCTTTTGGAGTCAGCTTTTCACAGTTCTGATTTGTATCAACAGATAATTTGAAAATATCAATGTTGAAGAGCACAAGAAAAAGCTAGTGTTTTCATTTTACTACTACTGAGAATGATTAATTTCCTAGAAATGAATGTATGATGAAACTGAGATTGTTATTAAAATCATGCTTTCAGAGTAATGGTAAGCTAATAAATATAGAGTTTGTTTTAAAAAATATTATCCTTATGTCGTCAAAGAAGTATTGTGTGTCATTTTTTTTAAAATTAAAAACCTCCTTTAAATGATTCTTAAATATATGACATTGGTTCCCAAGCAATCAGATACTGTGCGATTGCACCAATAAAATAAATTGCATGAGAAATGTTCAGCAATGTATGTATTTTTCACACCAAGTTACTAAAAAATAAAATTTAATAATTGGTTTCTTACAAATGTATATTGAACTGAAAGTAAATGGAGTTCTGTACTCTTACTGATGATTCCAAATTTTTCTACACGTGACTTTAGCAATTTGTTGATCTGGAAGATGCTAAGAGGGAATTCGTAATTACCCCAATCATATCTATGAAAATGTAAAATTTAGTGGAAGTAGAGCACACAGGGTGTTTCGAAACTCATGTGCCAAGTTTTAATGGGTAAATATCTTTGGCATTCATACAGTTATGTCTCTATTTGGAACATGGCGTTGTTATCTTACGCCTAATCATTTCATTTTTAGCATGGAAATCAAATCAGCTGTGTTTGCTCAATGTATCTACTAGTTGCTCATGTAAGTTTCTTTACTTATATTTCATTGCAGTTTATTTGGTTTTATTGTATGATAATTTTGTTTTTTTATTCGTGCTTCGTATTTTATAATATTTTTTTTTCGGGGGGGAGGGAGCTTCTAAGATTTGTAATTCATTTCTTTTTCAATGATTTTAAAAAACGCTTGTTTTTAGTTCATCTATCTTCAACTGTACCTTTGGTTTTATATCCATCTTATAATATAATTTTCTTTAGAAAATTTTAGCCATGGTAATTATATTATTTCTATTCTTTTGCTTTTGTCAATGTTTACGAGGACGGAGAGTATTTTGTAGCGTGCCTATTAAGAAATTGATCAGAATATCCCCCCCCAATATTCAGAAAAGTGTGTTTTGGAATGCATGTGATGTGTAGCTTATGTATTTTCTGTTACCCATAAGTAAGTACAGTGTTCATTGAAACCACTTTCTTAAGTAAATATCAATTCATCTGCGAATACCACACAAGCTGTTAAATCTGGCCGCAAATCAAACAATTGCAAGAAACATTGGCAGTTTTCTATGAGCAAAGGGTTATAACTCATGCATGCAAATCTTAGATTTTCTTAACGTTAAATTGGTGTAGAGGTTCTTTATTTAAGACTCACCAAACGGTGGGTTACATCACAAATATATAATGTGCAATAGCTGTGGTAGTTGTGTTCAGTGTTTCATGTACGATGTACAAGATAGTTTCTTTCATCCTTGGATATCATATAGTTCGTGTTGCAGTCTATCCGTCACACTTGACAACGAGTGAATAATTTTCACAAAATTCAAACGTCAAACATATAATGGCTTGGCATACACATGCTTGGATAATTTTCTAATGCAGAATCGTAGTTCTCTGCCACTCTAATTAGCAGTATCTTACATTAAATGCATGTCTGCCTTTTCACGTTTCGTAAAACATCCCATCGTCGGCGAAACGGAGTGGCATATGACGTTTCTACGTAGATGCATCAGATCATCTGTGAATCAGGCAATCTTCTGCTATTTACCTGCAGTACTATTAACCAATCATAATTACTCAGAATTTTTACTTTTTGGTGGACGTAATATTGCAACTATTTAGGAAGCACTTTGAAATGATGTTTCTCTTTCATGCCTTCGTTTTTGTTTTATTTATATATTTCTTTAAAATTTGAAGCGAAAATATGTATGACAAAAGAATCCTGTACTTCTTCTGGATTCATAAAATTCGCTTATACAGAAGTTCTTTAAGGAACTTAAAAATTTGATCTGCAACCAAATTTTACGTAATATCAGAATCTGTCTAAGACTCAATATATTTATATTACCTTGTTTCAGTTAAAAATTTGTTTGAATGCAGAATATATTATGAATTCATAAAGATAAATTAAAATGTAATAATAATTATTTATAGGGATTTTCTGAGGTTTGATTTAAAAAAATGTTTTCTTAAAATTTTTACTTATTTATTTTTTTAAATGAGGTTTATATTTTCCGAATTTCATTTTTGTACTTTTCTTTTTTCACACCTTAAAAACTTTAAAAATGATTTTATAAAATATTTTTTCTCTCTGTAAGATGACATTGCTGTACTTAGTGTTTTATTAAGAAGATAAGAAATTTGGTTATTATGTGTTAAATTTAGTTTGTTTGTTATCTCATGTGCCTTTTTAATTTTCTTTAATCTGACTGTTTCAATTTTCTATTGTTTTTCTCTGTTTCTTTTAGTTAATGTTTTTGTATTTATTTTTATGTGTACATAATTTTATTTGGTTTCCTATAACACAATTTAGTCTATTAGGAATTACTTGGCTTTTATAATCTTATAAAATTTCTATATTTTTAAATAAGCTTTTTCTGTAGGCAAATACTGGATCAATAAAACATGTTGGAATCTCCTTATCTGTTATAACCCATATTTGGAATTTATTATTGTAATCTTTCATGCATTGCATAGTATTTTTACAAATGTCACAATTTACCTTTTTTTCTGTTTTTGTTGCTCATTCTTTCTTGTAATTATTCACTTTCTAGTTAATTTTGGGAACAATTTTAATTTTATATGTTTTTGCAATTAAAAAGAATGTTTATTTTCCTCTTAATTTTTCTATAATCTAAAATATTTTCTAATCTAAATGTCTCTATTTTCTAAATCTATTTTCTATTGTCTAAAATGTATTTTGATCTAAATGTCTCTATTTTCTAAATCTATTTTCTATTATCTAAAATGTTTTCTGATCTAAATATCTCTATTTTCTAAATCTATTTTCTATCATCTTATTTATAATGTTTCATTGCTAATTTAAGATTTCTATTTTTAATTGAAATTTCAATTCATTTCTGGAATTTTTTAATCTTTTCCGGAAGGGGGTGGCATATTTTTATAGCGCATATTTAGCACCCTAAATATCTCAATAAAATACATTCCCCCCACATTTGTCTTCAAATGGTAGCTTACAGTGTTATTCAGTTACATTAGATGGCCCAACCATGTAGAATGATTATAAAAATTAAATAAATAGTTATTTTATCCCTTATAGAAATATTTCTCAAATAAATTGAACATTTTAATTTCATCACCAAACAAATCTACATGTTTTAAACTTTATGTGAATACCAAAAATTACTCAAAACCAAATATATAAAGTATTTATTTCATACTTCAAATTAGTGGTATATTATTTATACCAACGCCTACACAGAGGTGTAGAGAGCAACAAATGGCAGCACTAAACTTTTCATATCAGACTAGTATGTGACGGTTCACATTGTTAAAATGAAAGATAGAGGCCGTAAATATGTTACAGAGTACCAGTGAAGTAAAAATCAGATTTATTCTCCGAAGAAAAGAAACTTAAAATTAGAAAAAAAATTGTTCCATGCAAAGTTTTGCAAAGAATAGTTTAGCGACATAAGGTGCGTTTCTTTTTTTTTAATTATTGTTAAAATACTAATGTAAATATAAAAAAATAAGAATTAAAAGCAAGAGATAAAATACAGAAAAATGAATAAATATAAACATTTCCGACATTAAAATTAAAGGAAACAATAATTTATTAAATTTAATATATTTCAGATAAATGTGATTAAAGTTATAACAAACTATAGATTATTAAATGGAATATATGTCAGCTACATACAATTAAAATTAAAGCAAAAACAATAAGTTATTAAATTAAATATATTTAAGATAAATGTAGTTAAAAATGAAGCAATCGGTAAAAAATTGGAAAGGGATCTGTTACGCCAAAATGCTTCACATAAAACTATAGCCTCTTGGCAGACTAATAAAAATTTATCTACGCGGTGCGTGCCCACTAAAAGACAACGAACAAAAATGCAGATGGAAAAAAGGTTTTCTCAAAATCAAAACTACTGCAAAACAAATGGAAGAAAGCAAAGATCATGGGAGAGTCTTTAAAGGCTTCTAAGTTAGAATTGGCCAAACACAGCAGATTCGGGGTTTGTTGACGTTGATAGGCATGAGAATTGCTTACGATAATGGAAATATAGTATTAGCATGAGATAAAAAATAGACGATAAGTTGCTGACAATTGAGGTGCGACAGTAGGGGATCATCGCCCTTTAGCGGTGAACAAAGTATCCAAGTAAACTAAGATGTAAATCATTGAATATAGGTATACAAAAGATACAATAAAGCAGAGATACCCACTTCACAAGAAGAACAGAGCATTCAGTGCTACGACACCAGATTTGAATCTTGAAAGAAAGGATGATTCTTTTTAAACTGAAAATATCAAGGAATACCGCTTTAGAGGAGATTGAAAGGAAAGAAAAATTGTGTACGCATCCTGTAAGTAATTCAGAGTAAGGAGTGCTGACTGGTGACTTTCTTTTTGACGCAGTTGTTCATTAAAAATTTCGGAGGGTATTTTTCGAATCTGACTATTTACCGTGGACGACTGGTTTTTGAACACTTGCCGAAGATATATATTGAACAGCAGTTTAGTTTTATCAAGCATTTCTTGAATTGATGTTTTTGTTTTTCTCGAGACTGTTTCAGATTTCAAACAATAGTGTTCATTATTATTTCAAAAAAAAATTCTTATTTTGTTTAAATTAGCTTTATAATCAAGTTTTACAAGTTTGTTTAAGTATATAAAATTTTAAAATATATTTTAAAAGATTGCCTAGACAGGGACTTTCTATTCAGAAAGCACATGCTTTGTTTGAAGAGCTCCCTTCTTCGTAAGCCCTTTGTACCCGAGTCAAAGAGTTTAAAGCATGCTGATCACATAGCTGTGAGGTGTACCCTGAGAAGGTGTGCTTTGAGTAGCTCGAGTAAAAAACAAAAAAGAATGAGATGGATGTGCAAGGATTACAGTGTACCATTGTGCATGCAATCTAAATTTTTCATAGTGTGTGAATGTGTATCATTTTTTCAATGAATTTGTTCTATTACTTCTTTTTCATTATAAGTATTTGCTATAAATACAGGGTGTTTCATATTGAGTGGGACAAAAAGAATAGCGCAATGTGACTGCCGTAATGGATTTATCCAGCCGAAACAAATTTATTCTGCAACTACAATTATACAAGTTTTATTTGGCAAGCGGGAAAAATTATCGAATGACGAACTCGCCGCTAGAGGCGCTGTTAAACAAAATGTCGTCTATGCAGGAGAAAGTGTACTGCGTTTTCGAATATGCCAAAACCTCCTCGGTAACTGTTGTGCAAAGACATTTTCGCACGAAATTTCGTAAAGAACCACCACATCGGCATAACATAAGCAGGTGGGTAAAGCAGTTCCAGGATACCGGCAGCTTATGCAAGAACAAAAGCCCAGGACAAAAAGAAACAAAACCCGAAGTGGTTGAATCACGAATTGCTATCACGAATGTGGCAGGAGCTTGATTACCGTGTAGACATTTGTCGTGTCACTGGAGGGGCACATATTGAACACCTGTAGAAACTTGAATAATTGTAGTTTGGAGGTAAATTTGAATTTTCTAAATATATTAATTACAACGTTCACAATCATGTTTTCTTTTTGTCCCATTCAATATGAAACACCTTGTATAATATGAATTTTAAATTATTTGAACAAATTCATTACCATGTTTAATTATATTTCCGGATAAGGTATAATTTTAACATATTTAATTATTTGTCATATGGCTCTAATTTTTCTAATGTATTGTTTTGTCTTATAGTTCTTATATTTTTATATACATTATTTGTATGTGGTTGAACATTTTTACTAAAGCTTGAAATAGAAATATGCAATTGAAAATGTGCCCCTCTTTAAATAAAACTATATATATATATATATATCAAATTTATTTTTTTTTATCAAGTTTAATATATAATATCATCCTTATTCTGAGATGTATACATGTTTGAATAATTATATTCAAATTAATGCATATATATTTTGCACAAATTATTAGTCTTAAAAATAAAAAAATAGTATCATAAAGTTCTAATGTTTTCAAAAGTGTATTGTAATCTTAATATTTCACAAAATGACTAAGATAATATAAAGTTTTATAAAAATATATACTATTTCTTCAAAAGATTACGATAGAGCGAGGGTACAAATAAAATGTCCAAGGGGGCGGTGGTAAATTATTTATACCGAGTCTTAAAAATCAGGAAATGAATAAAAACTAATTTTGCCACTTGATATTGTTTCCTTTTAACATTATTATTCCATTTCAGGTGAATTTTAGTAAAAGATTATTATTTTTTATATACCGCCCCTCAAAGTGTTAATATACTTAGTCTATTCTGCTCTATCAATGAAATTTTATTTTAATACACTTCGGTGCTTCGGAAATATTGAATTGAAAATATGTTTTGTACTTAAATCGTGGTAGTCATGGTGCTGAAAAAGTTTTAGGACAATGAAATACGAATTTATTTAACTTTACACAATAGGGTGGCAAATTCTCGTACATCGAGAACAATGGGGGGGACACACGTACACTCTCTCTGGTAATTAAATAAAAATTGGCATTGTTTTTTCCCTGAATACATGTAGAAATCGTTAGGTATCTTACAAGGAGACTGATTAATTGGATAGAAATAACCCTATTTATTCAGAGCGTGGTAAATGCTGGTATTAACATTTTGGGAAACCATGCAATTGCATATAATAAGAGATTTAAAATATTAGTATCACAAAATAAAAATGTAGGCAATACTATGTCAGTTAAAATACAAAATAAATTAGGAAATTATTAACATTAAAGGTTTGCAATTTGTACACACACGCACGCACACACACACACACACACACACATATATATTATATATATATGTATGTGCGTGTGTGTACGTGTGTGTAATAATTAAAATTTTCATAATTGAATCACAGTTCTTGAACATTAGACTTTTTATAGTTAATTTAAATCTATTTATTTATATTGTTATGAAAATAGTTAATTCTTTGGATATTAATTTGTATGCAATATTCCTTAAAATTATTATAATATGTGTGTATATATTACCAGGGTCGTTTAATAGTTTGCTAGGGAGAGCGATGTTTCAAGAGATGGTGCTCGTAACATCGAAAATGGTTAGTTATTAGTAAACATTATGACTCATTAGACAATTTTCTAAGTTTCAGTTACTCCTACTCAGCCTTTCGCTCATCAAAAATTCTTCGTCATAAGTTATTTGATTCATGGAACCATTCTCGCATTTCTTGAGGAAAAAAATCACCGGAATATTTTGATTTTCGGTGGACAATGTTGAATGCAAGTCACACCGACTGTGACTGCTAAATACAAAATAACATCAGCAACAGGACGGTAATTTTTTACCAAATCAAACTTAACTTATGAATCAATGTCAAATGTTTTTGGCTACTTTTACCAGATGAAGCAATTCAATGGCAATAAAAATTATCTTGATATGATGCCATCAAATACAATTACTTTTTGAAATTCCTTATTGTGTACATATATATATATATATAATCGAGAAAAAATTTGATACGACTATTCAGAAATTATTATTTAATGCTTGGAAATAAGCATAATACTTTCGAATTATGTTCTTACATGACAATAATACTTTTTAATAAAATATTTCCTTTTTTCCTTTCATGGAGGTTTGTTTATTCTAGTTAATAACACATTATTAAAACTTGCTTAGATATCATTCTACAATAACACAATAGTTTCCTTATTTTAATTTTAAATCTGTACATAACCTTTCATAACTTCGGAATAGTTCTCATCTCTTTAAATTAATATTCTTTTTCCTTATCATAATTATCTACTGGATTTGATTCAGCTTACAGACCAGTATTCGAGGAAGTTATTAGCAATTTAAAGTCTAGTGAGAAGTTTAATTTTATTGCTCAGAGGTGCCACTCCTTGTGAAAGAAATATCATTCCTTAGTTAGCAAGACTTTAAAGCCATCTTCAACATTATTTCAGAAAATGGAGAGCTTGTTGAGAGCGTTCCGTGTTTTATTAATTAGCCATCAAGTTACACCCCTGTTGATGGAAAATAATGGAATTTAACGAAGAGAGTGTCGGGGAATGTGTTTTTGTTTATCCTTTTAATACACATCTGAGGTATAAAAATGATTAAGAAAACAGGTTGCTTGAGAATTTTTCCCGATGGATAACAACCTGCTGCAATTTGTCTTAATTAATAGTTGCTGAATGACACATAACGACTAGTGCAAGTTTCGTTAATGTCACTTTTCAAAGTTGTAAGAATTACTTTTAGTTCTTGAATACAAACAGACGTCACTCATTTTAAAATTAGTTTTAAGAATTATTTGCTTCATAAGAATTATTTGAATGTTAAAATGGGTAGCAGAATATAGTTAACGATGAAAAAAATCCTTGTTAAATTTCTACTAAACATCAAAAAGGATCTTAAATGTTTTCTTTCTGGAGCTATTTTAAATCTATTTGTTTATACTTTAGGTTTATATACTTCCATAATTAAAGAAAACTATTGGGTAAATCCTAATTTTGATTTCTGAAATTTTTTTCCACATATATATTTTCCCTGTTACAGTTCGTATTTTGTATTACTATTTAAGTTTTTAAATGTACAGAAAATAATATCGTTCTATTTTTAGAAAAAAAATGCTAAAAAAATACTCTCTCTTTTATATAACAAACATTTTCTCCTGAACGATTTCCCTAATAAAATATCAAACTATAATTTAACGTCTCAGTTCATCTTTTGTGATTAATATATTTTTGAAATGAATAGACTGTATAAGAAGTAATCATAATGTATAATGAACCAATAAATGAAATTGACTGTTCCGAGGATTCAATTGCTGGTAACTAAAAGAAAGGGGGGAAATCTTGACAAATGCATTCCTTTTTTAAATGTTCTAAAATATTTATAGGGTCACATTATAATCAAAATATTCAATTTAAGAAAATTCCAAACAATATATGCTAAGTAACAAATCTACAAATATATCATATTCATGAATTGTGCTTATTAACAATCTCAAAATTTAAATTCATTCTCCACAATAAATGTTGATAAATTAAAGATTTTAACATAACTTTATTTTAAGGAAATTATTATTATATGTTTAAAAAGTACAAAAGTCAATTTGAGAAATAAAATTTGGTAACTTAAATAATGTGTTTTAAATTTTTGTACATATTATAAGAATTCGTTCTCACATTCCTGAATGATAAAGGCCTTGGTTACCTTTCAGAATGCTAAGTTTTTCTCATTGTGAATGTTTAATCTATTATTTAATTTTGATGTAAATTATTTTTGTGTATAACAATCTTATTTCATTTATTTCTTACCTGAAAGGGTCTTGTTATTGTTTTAAATATAATCTTTAAAACTTCTTTTAATTTAAGTTAATTAAAACACTTAAGAAATACAAAATACTTATTCAAATGAACTTAAAAAAATGTAGAGAAATTTTGAAATACAAACACTAATACAAATACACACCCAGCAAAAGAAGACAAAAAATCTTCCTTTTTTTCCAAGTTCGTATTTCAAAATATTATGAAGTTTAACTAGACATTAAAGAGGAACAAATCATTTTTGGAAATTTAGAGAAATAATGCACTAAATATATTTGAAACACACGTCCCTCCCTCCCACAGAACCTGAAGATATGATTTGCTCTTTATTTTTAGAATAGAGCGAATTATTGAAGTAGACAATGCAATGTTGAAATGATTTTGTAATTTATCTGTATCTAATCGTTTAAGAGTCTTATCATTATTTTAGTTTCCACCGAATACTTTTTCTTCTTATATTTCTTACTTTTTCACAGCAATTACGTTTTACAAAATCTAAAAAATGCCGTATTAATCAGAATAAAATAAAATTTTATACTTATATCTATACGGATACAGAACGTTGATAATCAACATAAATCACAAATATGACACTCAAAATATAGTCGTGCTCTAATGATATCAAAAGGTACTGTTACGTCGTGCGTGATTTAGAGGAAATCTTTTCTACTATGTAATACTTAATCTTATTCTAAATATATCTAAATACATTTAGAAAGACTCAATAGTCGCTCTAAAATAAACCTGAAGACCAGAGAACCTATTTGGAATCATTTAGTTGATAACTACACATAGGGTGGATAAAAACACGTTTCCACCATTTTTGTAATTCATTGAAGAGTAAATTAAAGCTTTTATCTCAATGCTAATGTCCAGGGGTTATAAGGCGTTATGTTTCCCAATGTTATCTTACTATATATTGATTGCTTGGAAGAAGAGAATCAAGAAGTAGCACATCTGTTTTCAGTAATGAAATTAGCTATACAAAAGAAGTCCTACCTCTGTAAAAATCATTGTAAAACCTTCTAATTAACAAGTGTTAATTGTTTTTATAGTTAATTGTGTTTATTATTATACTATATTTCCCGAAGATTGATATTCGATTGTTTTCATATATTGCATATTTCCATCAAAAATATTAGAAATGGATTTTTTCTTTCTTGAAAAAGGGCAGCTTGATTTCGTTTTGTCTCAATTTTCGCATTTTGCATTTTAAACAGCTAACCGAACAACGCAGGGACTTTTGGAATTGGTTTGACATAAACATTTATTTTTTTATTATTTCAGCGGCCAGCATTGAATAATTTTAATGTATTTCCAAAAGCACTCGTACTTTTGTTTAAAAATCATTGAATTTGTCTACAATGTTTCCTTTTGAGGATATTCATGTCACTAGAAAACGCTTCAAATGATTTGAATAAGATCAAAATGGAGAAAAGTCATGACTATTAATCATACATTATTCCATATAAAATTTTAAATTATACTATATGAAATTTAAAACACACACACACACACACACACATATATATATATATATATAAGTATTTTTCATTCTAACAAAAAGCAAATGCAAATATTTTTATTAAACCTCATTCCACTCGATTAGTATTGATTTTCATTTAAAATGAATAACTATATTTTAGAAGTATTTTTCATTACTTAAAATATTTTTGATAATGTAAGTTTTTATTCGCAATGATTTGTAAATTTTACAAATTTTTTTTAGGATAAAGTATTCAATGGATGATGATATTTAGATCATATTTCAGTTACATGTAACATTTATGTAATAATATTGTTATTTTAATGTAAATCACTTTCGTTTTTATAAGATCACAATCATAAGTATTTGACATTACTTTGAATATATAATTTTTACCTATTTTATAAAGATTTCCAAAAATAGTAGCATTTTATTTCCTTTTTGCCTTAATGAGAACCCTTATAGTAAAAATTTATTTCTATGTATTTTGAAGTTCGAATTTATCGAAGCTTTTAAATCAAATAGTTTCGGATATGTTAATTCTTCTATGATCAACCTTTATGGAATTTAATCTCTACGCATGTAATTATATATTTACATTCCTTCAACATCGCGAACAGAAGTTCTCTAAAATTTAAATATTATATAATAGAAAGGAAAAATTAACAATTCTGATTTGCTGAATTGATATTTATTAAATCAAAGTATAAATCTAATATGTTAAAAATAATCAAATATAGAAAATGCCTTTTTTTACAGTCATATGGCACATTAAACTGAAATTCGATAGATAATTTCTCATGTAAGCTCATTATTAAAAAATTGTAGGATATATTTCATATTTTTATCAATTTCAGTAAAACATATAGTGGCCTTTTACTAAAATTGATAAAGAAATTAAAGACCATGAAAAAATTATCTGATTAATTTATTACAATTTGTTGCATTATTAACTGTATTCAGATATAGTTATTTATTTCCTTAGAAGACTTAAAGACTATGACAAAAATGAACTGATTCATTAATACATAAGTAATCTGTTTTTAACTATACTGCTGTTTGTAGAAAATGCAACACCATGAAAGAATCATCAGAATCAAATGAAATTTAATGCAGAAACGACTTGTACTGATACAAATAAATGATGAAATTTTCAAAACAAAAGAAACAAATTAAGCGTCCGAAATCAGTATTTGGTGCAGCCACCATGCGCTGCAATAAGTGCTGCTATACGACGTGGCATGGAGTCAAACAGATGTTGAATATCTGCTTGAGGAAGAGAATTCCATATCGCTTGTATGCGCAACCAAAGTTCGTCTTTGGAAACTGCAGGACGCGGATCACGAGCGAGACGCCGACCAACCATATCCCACACGTGCTCAATAGGCGACATATCCGGTGAATAAGCAGGCCAAGGAAGAAGTTGCATGCGTTGTGCTGAACAGAAGTCTCGAACAGTCCGCGCAACATGTGGGCGTGCATTATCCTGCTGAAAGATAGCTCCAGGGATGCCTTGAAGGAAAGGAACGACTTCGGGCTGTAGCACTTCACGGACGTACCTGTTGCTATTGAGATTACCCTCAATTCGTATCAAATTGGATCGTCCATGATACGAAATCGCACCCCAGACCATAACTCCGGGTGTTCGACCACTATGTCGTTCAATAATACACTCAGGAAGGCAGCGTTGACCGGCATAACGTCTAACACGAACACGGCCATCATGGGTCCACAAATTGAAGCGTGATTCATCTGAAAAGACAACTTGGTGCCAATCAGCTCGCCTGTCTCTGTGCTCAAGAGCCCACTGCCGACGCAGCCGTCGATGATTCGCCGTGAGGGGAATCCTGTATAAAGGCACCCTTGCACGCAATCCACGGCGCAGCAGACGACGACGAATTGACGAAGCCGACAATTGTACACCTGTAGCAGTAGACCAACGTGCTGCCAGCTGCCTGGAGGAAGCTGTGCGATCATTCACCGCCATGCGGAGCAGGTGTCGATCATCGCGCTCTGACGTCACCTTCTGTCGTCCAGTGCCTGTTTTTCGAGTTGTTCGGTGCTCGTCGGTCCACTGCTTCCAAACTCGCATCACTGTGGAACTGTTCCGCTGCATACGAGCTGCTATTGCGCGATAGGAAAATCCTCCTTCTCGAAGGCCGATTATCCTCCCTCGTTCAAACTCCGTAAGTTGCTTGAATTTCTTATTCTTCCGTCGTGGAGGCATACTCAGGTCTCACTAAACGTTTGCCACTAACAAATAATCATAGACTTTTTTTCAACGTCCCGCTACAGCACTTTATTTATACGCTTTCAGCATCAATTCAGAGGGCGCTGCGCGCGCCGCGCACGCGCGATGGCTCTGAAACTTTATTAATTTGCATAATATCCTATAATTGACATTTGCTGCGAATTTCATTTGATTCTGATGATTCCTTCATGGTGTTGCATTTTCTACAAACAGCAGTTTAGTTAAGTGACTTTGCATTTAATTTATTATGAGAATAATTTTGAATTAAATTTTATATAGCAATAGAGGATAAAGATTTTCTGATAATTTAATCTAGATAATTTAATTAGTAATTCCTAGATAATAATAATTTGGCTTTTTCCTGAGCAAATTAAAATGCCAATTTTAATAAATTTACTTAGAAACTGAGGAATTGACTGAAAATAAATTAATATTTTATCCATTATTTATTTCAAAAAAATCTGTTATTTATTTCTCATTTTAAATTTTAATATTCACCAAAAATCTAATGATTACAAATTGATCAATTATACATATATCAATTATGAATTTTTGATTGTTAATAATTTATATTTTTATTATAAGTATTTCCATTTATGTGTATAAGTAAATTATTCCCTTAGCAATCCTCATATTTAATTTTCAGCTTCAAAAAAAATATTTTTTAAAGTTAGTTAATTTTTCCTTCCCTTAGAAATCGCTATCATTAAATAAATAAAATATATATAATATATGAAATTACTTATAATAATACTTAGTAATAACACAACATTGTTTTTTTCTTTAGTTTCTAATTGCTCTTAATAATCCTAACATTCGTAATTCTTATGTCCGGAAATTATGAGTTCTTATTAATTCAGCTGAGAAATATGAGCTGAGTGAATATACTATCACCCTAAGAAAATATCAGCAAAACTAAGTCTGCAGCGAAGCTTAATTTAATTGCTCAGCTGAGCCGTTGTTTACCAAAGAGTCATTACTCCTTCGACAGTTAAATTATAATGGTAGTCTGAGCTCGAACTTGGAAGCTTTACAGCAACTTCTTGATATAGTTTTGCACTAATTAACCCTAAGTTCCGAAGTCACCTATGTAGGTGATTGAAAATAATTCAATTAAACGAACAAAATGTTGGAAACATGTTTTGCCTCTATTTTTTGTGTTATGTTAGACATAAAAGTATAAAGAAAGTTGTTTTTTGAATTGTGGTCCCATTGTAAAACTGCCTAAAAAATTCAATTAATAATATTATATGGACATTAGATGTTTAATGAGTACTCTGTTAATGAAATTTCTGAATAAAATGAAAGTCTTATCTTGTAGTTGTATATTAATGAAACTCTGATTTTGAAATTAGCTTTAAAACATGTTTCTGATTAGTTGTACATGAATATATGAAAACTTAAATAAAGCATTTCAAAGATCAGTGAAAAATATCTTTTTAAATAAGTTCCGGGAAACTGCAATGCTTAAATGAAGCATTGAGCTAGGATTTTTTAACCAACAATGGTTTTATGAGAAATATGATATATGTATCTGTTCATTCTTTCTTTAAATAATAAAAAATAATGAAAAGTTATGAGAATTCTTATCTTTTTGTAAAATCAATAATAAGAATCTTACATAATATAAGAAAACTAATAGATTAGAACTATGGAATTCTAGCTTTCTTATGCATTAAAATTTTAGCAGATTTTTTGAAATATGAATTAAACTTAGTAGAAGTATCACTATGACAATTTATGGAAAGTGAATATATATATTTGTAAAATTATAATACTAAAAACGCAAAAATATTTATATCAAATTTTACTCATGCTTCAATATTTTCTTTCCTTGCTATAATATTATCTAAGTGAGTAAATAAATGCTTGTATGCAAAATGGCGCCTTTAAAAAACTATTGGAATTATGATTCGTGATATGGGTATTTTATACATCAAGCATCAAAGGGAGATTAAACTTTCAGTCACTTAACAATAAGTGAAATATAAAACTACACTGGCTGACACATTACATATAATTCTATAAATATTACTCCGATTAAATGAATAATAAAAATGTGTATAAATTTCATGATTTCCTTTGAAAAATACATAATATTAAAGAGTTGACAGTAAGTAGCCTTTGTTAACAGGATGGTTATATATTCTTAAAATTATTAGAATTCCAAAATATAGGTATGATATTCCAAAAACAAAAATGAGAACTATCTCGATGGGATGCGTCCTCTGATATTGATATCGATATTACAAGTATGAAATGCATTTTAATGAGATGTATATTTCAAACGGTTTTCTACTTTAAATTAAGCAATTATAAAGTCACTTTCTTGATACAGCTATTAACTTCTCTACCATATGTGAAGCTAATAATAATACATAGAAAATTAATTTTTATACAGATAATATGGCTTTCCTAAAGCCATTACATAATACTATGAACAATTAATAGATACTATAATTTAATTAATAAAATATATCATAAAATAATAATCTTATCTTTATTTATTGTACTGATTCATATATTAAAACTACTTATAAAAGAAAATTACATGTAATTCCAACATAATACTCGTTACTGTGAAAATAACCTGAAGATTTTTACTCTTGTTCGAATCTCCTATTCTCGATAACTAGAATACATGGCAGAATAATTCCGACACTGGAAATCTTAGTAAAGTTTTAATTACATTAAACTAATATTTGTTGCAAGTCACTCAAATGACTAATATATTTTTTATCAACCATGAACATTTTTATCATATTAAAATCGATATAAAATCAAACTATTATCAACTGTCTTTGTGGTTCTATTAGACATTCAGCATATGACGTCTTTAATTCCTCATGTGCCATAGGCTATCATCTTGCCAAATCCGGAATTAACAATAAGGAAAGAGATGTATTAAGATTATAAGTAATAGAAACTATATGCATACATTATCAGAGTCACTCATAATTATCCACATAATGTCTGACTGCATACAGTGAACCCATTTAGTCATACTTGAGTTTAAAGACTTTAATACAACTCATTAAAACGAGTCCTCCAGGTGTTAACATTTCATGATTATCTAAAGAATCGCTTCAATACTTAGTTGATAAGTATTGGTGTCCTAGTTATATTATTAATAATAATAGGATATATGAGGATACACGTTTTATAGCAATTACAATATATTACTACTTGCTTAAAAAATATAAATAATATTTGAAAGTCATTTTGGATGCGTAATTAGTGCATTTGAAATTATTAAAATGATATAAAAAAAAACCCGGACTGAATGAGAAGAGGAATTCCAAGGAATACGAAGAGGTACCATAGGGTTTTATTTATTTCGAAAAAATATACGAAGCATCTGGATAATACTTATCATGCATATTTATTGATGCTGATATATGTAATGCTATAAGTTACAGTTATAAATGTTGATTTGTTTGGTTTTCAGAAAGCCATAGATGGAAGTAACTCGTTTTGTAGAGTATACAGAGACTCAATGTTATTCAGTTCCTTCATATGAAAGATTATAGTCAAAGGTAAATACAAGATTAAATGCTGGCTATTAATGCCTATGATAGCAAACCCTATTATATTGTTATGAGGACGAAAATGAATTTTTAAACTGGCCACATGTTTCTCACAGACTATCCAAGAAGTTAGCAAGTAACTGACGAATAATTCTGTTTCAGTCAAGGAAGTGGTAAACAATTGCAAATATCTAAATATTCACGAATGAGACTGATCTTAGTAACATCATTGTGTGAAAAGTATTCAAAGAGAGCTGCACATGTCTAAGCAGCAGGCTGGTTTTCATTCTGGTGTCATCTGGAAGCAAGCATGCTGGTTCATGCTAATATCAGTATGCTGGTTTTCACTATTACTGACTTCTTTTCGGAAGGAAACATGACGCAATCTGTCAAGGGAGATGTTGAATCTCTTGAAGTAAGACAAATAGAACTATTTTAAATCTCCTTGCTATTTAGGGTGAATTTTGTAGCTACCGATATGGTCCGGAAACTAAAGAAATATGCAAGGATTGGAAAGACAATTCATGTCCTCAAAAAAGTCTAAGATGCAGAAATATATGAGGAAGTTCTTGCTATCTATTTTGAAGAATCACCTTTTCCAACAATCAGAAGAGAGAGTCTATGATTGGCGTTTATTATTTCACACTGCCGAATAAATTTCGAGATGTTTTGATCAAAAAAAACGTAGCATTATTATTAAAGCTATTCGTCTTCTTATGAAGTACCTTTTCAATTCTTCTCGACATGTTGTGGAAGAATCGAATCAATGCTGTAGCTTTTGAATGTTGCAACCTCCTCTCTGAGTTCTCAATCTCACCAGGAAGAGACTTTAATTTTATTACCATTGCTAATTAAAACATTGATGGTTCCGCGAATCGACAAAAGAAATGACATCATTCAAGAGTTGGAACAATAATTTTAATACAATTTACTGAATTCTATAATGAAAATCTTCAAATGAACAAGAAAAAGTGGAAGAAATGTATAACTTTAGAAAGTGACTATGTAGAGAGAGAAAAGCGAATATCCAGTATAAACAATACAAATAAAATTTCATGAGCTTTAGCAACAATTAAACTTTTCTGATACTCACTCGTATATCTTTCTCATTATATATTTCAATCCCGTATTAAATAATGGTAAATTAGAAACAGTATTTTTTTTCATGTGATGATTTCTCTGTCTACCATATAATCTGTTTTATAATTCTAATTCCCCATTTCTGCTAACAACTTTATTACATAAGTGTAACAATTAGAATAATGAGTATCCTTTTTGCTTTGTTTTTTCTCTATTAAATACTGATTAAAATTTGATTAAAAAGTACTAAATCCACATTCAATATGGAAGATTTAAGTAAAATGACTTTATAAAACAAAAGTAATAAACAAAATATATTTTTTTCAGAAAATTAAACGAAATTTGTGGAATTTTCGGAGTATTTTCATCAACTTATACCCGAAGGAATTTTAAACAAAAAAGGGAGTCCACGAATTTTGAAACATGTTTATAAATACCAAACAGGAAAGAAGGAACTAAAAAGATAAAAACATTCCCTGAGATTTAAAGCAATATTATATTGAATATTCGCTGGAATTGAAAAAAGGTTATTGAAAAATGCCAATAGCTCGAAAAATGCATGCATGATATTGATGCTATCATTGGAATTTACAGTGAAAAAGAAACGGAAGATAATATTGGAATCTAATACAAATACAAAATATCTTTTCCTACATTCATCAGTTCTAAGATAATCAATCCATATTTCAACCACGAAGATGAATTTTATCGTTTTTGTATAAGATTTGAAAACCATTCTTTTTAAAATTTTGAATTATATTTATAATCTAGAGCACTAATTGAATTATCTGTAAATCATAATTTAAAGTTAATTATGGATTTATCCGCTGCTAAAGTATTCATATCCTGAAATAAAGCAGAGTTTTAATAATATCATTCAAATAATTTTTACAATCCTAATTTAACAAAAAAAAAATATATTTATGTAACGAAATCCTTCAATTAATTTTAGTAATAATTAAAAATTTTGCAATACTTCATCTTATAACTTTCTCACTGTACATATCAATGCCGTATTAAACATATATAAATTCAAAATTGAACAACTTTCAAATTATTTATACAACCCCAATTTAACTGAAAAATAGTTTTTAATTCTGGAATCTATACATATGCCTTATATTGAAAATTTTGAAACTTTGGTATATGATTTCAAAGACTTTCAATAACCCTTAATTAAAAATGAATTTTTGTTTATAAATAATGTATACTAAAATTAATTCATGTAGGTCATGATTCTATAAAATTATTCAACTCAAGTCATGATGAAGTTTTATTCATTACTAATCTAACAATTTAAAACAAAATTTAAATTTAATTTAAAATAACTATGAATTCACGGTTGCATTAATTAAATCTCGTTGTATAATATTCTAATTTATAATTAACAAATTGAGTCACTCTACTATTGTATGGTATAACGTCTTATGTTATTATAACAACTTTCTTCGACTAACAAAGCAGCTGTTAAATTATTTGTGTCTGATCAAACCTTAAGTTTTTACGAGTCATTCGATACATGCAAGAGTTCCATTTCGTAGATTTTTTTTTTAAATTACAGTTTAAGTTGAGAAGAGAGAAGGGCTTAGTGCGAAATGTAATTTATTATAGCTCTATAGAGTAATCGTAGTTTGTTGTTTCTATTCAATACCCTTTATTTTCTATATGTATCTCATTAAATTTGGTACGGTAAGCTATTTCTTTATATCATTAAGACTATATCTTGTTGGTAAAAAAGTATATAACATATTTTTAGGATACTTAAAACATATTTTTAGGATACATTTTTTTCACAGATACAGTTTTTAAGTAAATTTACTAAAAAGACATGTAAATGTGAAACATTTACTGATTTTATTCTCAGTTAAATGTCCTGCAATAATAACGCATCCATGAAGTTAAATTTTAAAAAGAAAAATAGTTGTTTTTAGTTCTTAAGGGTTTGTAATAAAATACATATAAAGAATGTTTTTTTTACCCTTTGTATTATCATATTTCAAACTACATGACATACGTAATCATAAATGCCCTATGTAAATATTTTTTTTAAGAAATAGACATAATTAATGGACATTTTATGGAAATATATTCATAATTAAAAAGGAAAAAAGATTTCAAAACATATAATATGAATTTTTTTGTGTGTTTTCTAATATTTGAGTTTTATTAAAATATTTTGTAATATGAACATCGGAATTTTTTCAACCAAAGATAAAAATTAAGAAAAAAGTTTTGAATTTTACAGAAAGGATATTTTATTGGTAAAAATAAAATATTTAACTCAAAACTTTTTTACTAGTAGTAAGAATTTTACAAAAAAATAAACCTGTAAATTACCGCATTTTATCTGAAAAAGGAAATCTACTGAGGGATTTATAAGCCTAAAATTCGAATGAATTAAATAAAATAGCAAATTAAATTTTCATGTAAATACTTCTGTTTATTTTTCTCAATTTAATATATTCGCTATAAATTACTACAGTTTATTTTATTTTTTACTTTTATTATGAATATTTGATATAAGAACTATTTTGTAACTTATTCTATCTCTCAAACGAAAATTATTTACATTTTGTATTGAAGAAATGTAAAAAAAAAATTATAATACTCACTTTGATGACATATATATTTATTTACCATCATAAAAAATTATTCTCGTAGTTTGTCTGTAAATGTAATTTTCGTTAAAATTTTTTTTAATGAATACATATAATAGTGACACAATTAGTAACGGTAAATGTTTTTAAAAAAATTATGGTATTTAATAATGATATTATTTTATACCGCTTTAATCTTTCTATAAAGGTAACTGTTTATTTGTTTTGGGTGTAATTTACTTTAAAACGTTCAGTATAATATAGTAAGCACTTCAGTATAATATAAAAAGAAATTATTTCCGGTATTATATATCAAAACGTTTTTAAATACAATTTAATTTTTATTCTTCAGAGGATTACTTCTTGAACACGAATAAAAAAAGTTATTTTTATATTTACTACGTTGCTTTTATAAATCTGGTAGAGATTTAAAATATAAATTTTTACTTCCTTTACATTTGTGTTAAACAAATATTTGAATGTATGTCTAGTACATAATCGTAAGTGGAATATTTATTCTTTCAGATGTAACCTATTAATATTTAATTTTAAGTTCGAAAAACTATAGCAAACATGAATGATGAAATAGGTTGTTTCATTGAGTTTGAGTATTTAACATATGGTGTTATGGGAATATCAAATTGCTGTTTCGTGTAAAAATATCTCTCAAATTATAATTTTCATTCCTTACTTAAGTTGAAATTCCCTCCCAATTCTTTAAATTTTCAAGAAAGTTTGAATAAGAATTTATGTAATCATTTTATCTTTATTATTTATTAATTAAAAAATAAATCAGGAATTTAAAAGTACATTTGGTACTTAAAATAAAAATTATGTTCCTTTTCCTTCTTCAATTGAAATTCCTTCTAATTTATTTACTGTTAATTATTGCATTACTGAATCATTATATTTATTTAAGTAAACTTTTTGGTGAAATATTTATATATTTGTTCAAAAATATCTTACTTGGCGGAAAAAAACGTGATAAAGAGATAATTTATTTATTGTTAATTGAAGCATTACTGAATAGTTAAAATTATCTAATACAAAGTTTTGGTAAAATAGTGATCATTCATCGGAAAATGTCAAAACACTGTGAAAAAAAAAACAAATGATATACACAGCTTATAGTATTGCTACAATTATTCCGAGATCTTTGTATTTATATTTCTGAAGGTGTTCTCTTTTGAAGGAAAAGAGACATTTACAAAGCTTTCATCATTAAACTAATGCAATCTTAAGCAAATACCTCTTAATCTTGGCTACGAATTTGGCAAACATATTGGAGACTTGGGCGATAAAAAGATGCTTCTAGTAAATGCTGAAATCTAGGTAAAATATTGACTGGGAGGAAAGTTATGGACTTTTTCTGAAAATTCTTTGTGACATCACACACATAGTTGGAGTGGCAAAAAGGAAGAGATACAATGCTGGAGGAGATTGTTCGGGATATCGATTGGAGTTGGTCGGCATTGGCTAAGCATATCTGCCGAGGAGATATTGGTAGCGTAGCCGAGAAGTAAGCTGCAATCTGCCTTGAACTGTAGGAGTCTTCCTTTCAATAGTATAGTATTACTACTGAGATTTGTCCGCAATGGGAACTATTAAGCTGGTGAGCTTAACGTTCCTCTTTTATTTTGACTTCTTTTATAAGAATGTATTTATTCCAGTTGTGTCACTAAACTATACAAATGCTTTGTTTCCTGTTTTTGATCTTATTCTGTTTATGTATTGCTACCTGTGTGTCGTACTGTCCTGAATATTCATAAATAAAACATTATTTATCATTATCCCCCTGTTAAACTGATTTATCTCGCAAATACCTCACAATGTTATATTTTTGTTACAGTATTAAACTCATAAATAATAGGCTATGACTTACATAAAATATTAATGAATTCCAAATAAAATATAGTATTGGTCAAATCCATTCCATTCGGTAAGTCATTTATAACTTATCATTCATTTAATTTACTTTCCTTATTCAATTTGTCGAAATATTGCAGTCTATATTATTTTTAAACTAGCGAATTATAACATATACGTATATCAATGAAATGCCAAGAATAATAACATTTATGAGTACATATATAAATAAAATGCAACTATAGAGTGAAACATATTTTTTGATATAATATTCATTTATATTGAATAAAACTAATTTGCGAATTTGAAGACATTTTAACTTAAGCTAATTTTTATATGAAAAAGATATTTATCCAAAGAGATATAATTGTAAAAATATATCTACTTGTTAAAATATACTATTTCTTTTTCGTTTCTATATGAATAAAAGTTCGGGTAATTCTCCTTTTTAAATTCAATGTTAAATTGCAAACTATTCAACGTGGCAGAGAGACTTACAAGTTATAAATTTACAGTTAATTTACCGATTACACTTCTTTTAAATTAACTAACGTAGATACTTGTACACTTATATGTATTGATTAGGACTTCTTCATCTTTTCAGCAAGATTATTTTTCTTGTTCTTTCAGAATCAATCGTACAAAACGAAATGCAACAAAATCTTAACATTGATTTCTTCAAAAGCAAGTATGCATTTAGTTTTCGTATTTTTTCACTAAGGACATTTAGGAAATGCATATAAAATGATATATAGAACTTTTTTTTTATCTGGACGTGTTCTTTAAATGTTTTTAATTAGATTTGGAACAAATCTGTTTAAGGTATTGTTGTTTAACAAGAAATCGTCACCAAATTCCCCCCCTAAAATAGCAATTGCATCTTAAAATTAATTTTATACTTGGAAAATGTTAATGATCATAATCACAGTACATATATACTTTTGATATTTTTGTCGTTACTAAAATATGGTGCACTTAAAATCATTGGTAAATTTTACGTATCTTCCAAAGTATGTAGTTTCATCATCAATTGGTGTAAATTGTTATTTTCCTTTTTAATAAAATTCAGCTGCAATCTTAACATCACTGCTGCTTAAAGTTTCTTTTTATTAATCATATATTTTATTTTTTGTACCTACATATACTACATGATATCAAAATCCATTTTCCTTTTGCAAGAATTTTTCTACCATACATGTTAATGTTATTAATATTTCTTAAATATTACATTTTTAACATTAAAAATGTACCTGAAGCTTAAAGCAGGCGTTAAACGATTAAACCTTACTTTAATAAAATAAAATAATTTTGGATTAATTAAATGTTTTTCTTGGAACAGGAAAAAAATATCATGTTTCCTATAAACTGATCATCACTGAGATAATTGAAACATATCGTATATCAATACATTAAAAATTATAAACTTAATTTATTCTATATTTGACAAATACGTAAAACTGAGGTTGACGAATATTTTGATGTAATAAATATAAGGAAATATATTGTAATTATTAGTAGATTTTATCAAACTTGCTTAAATAGAAAGGGAAATATAATGAATAATCAAAGCGTGTTTAGTATCTGTTATCAAGATTAAAATATTTCAAACTTTTTATCTATTACATATATTTATTTACATTAATTTACTTGAAACCATTTTCAGAAACTTTGTTAATAAACTTGAAATATCGAAAGTTTTTTCATTTTTTCGCACTTTGTAAAATTTAACCTAAAAAGAATATTATTATTAAAAAACCCTTTGTCAGTATTAATGCTTATTACCAAAATGCTAATATTATCGATCAACTAAGTTCGCTTAAAATATTTTTAAGTAATTAAGCTTTTGTGACAAAATTAAGAAAACTTAAAATTGAAAGACAAAATAATTTTGTTTAACTATGTAGCCCTGTTTTATGATGTTCTTTATATTATAAATATCTTCTAAATTTGTTTCTTCTCATTTATTCAGTTGTATTTAATCAGTAACATTCAGAATTCGATACCATTTCATTATGTTCAAAATACATTTGTGATGTAATTCTTAAAAGGCAAACCACACAATGGTTTATTTTAATCTAATCCATTTATTTGCTATTTTTATACAACGTAAAGTTCATTTCCCTAGCATTCTATCCTGTTTATTTTCAGACATGCGGTATATAATTTGCTCTTTCTCAAGGAAACACAACGTCACACTAGAGTAATTTCTTAGTTTATAGACTTAAAATTACATTCGTTATATTTACGTGCATATAAGTTAGCAGAACAGATAGAAAACATATGATTATAACTCAATTTTCTTTTAAAATAGTGGTTAATATAAATGATAATAATTATAATTTCTAAAATTGATCTCTGTTTTTATATAAAAAAAGCTCTTTATTTTTTTAATAATTGTCGTACATAAACCTCTCAATTCAATGTATGATATTTGCAATGATATTGAATAAGAAAATGTATTAAAAAACATAATTTATCAAATATATTTCCAATCTGATAAGTTGCTGAAAGTATCTTAGTGAAAAGCTTAAAAACATTTACATTTATGCCCTTATTTGTTATTTAATTGTATATAATTAGAAATTAATCACTCTTTAGTGTGTTCGTTAGATGAGCTGAAAAGTATCAAGTTTATATATGTAGGAAAATTATGAAGCTTCTTGAAAAATAAAAACTTCATTACTCATGATTAGTTGCATTTCTTTACTATTAATGTAATGACATTTCCTTGATTTTCTGGCTTTTCATCAGACAATAGTTGTTATTTTAAACTTGATTTTTATTAGATAATATTTCACAATGTACCTTATAAAGGTCAACATAAACTTAATAGCAATATATTTGATAAAAATGAAAATACGTATACATATATATATATATATATATATAATTTTTTATGTATTAATTAAAGGTAACCGAATTAAATATTAAAGCTAATTTGTTATTACGCACACATTTCGGGATTACATACAATTAACAATTATAAGAAGACAACACAATGATGTACCCTATTTATAACTTATATTCTCTTACCTTGGTTTGACTCGAAACAAAACTGATAGATTGTAATTATGTTGTTTATCTAATAAGAAACAACTATGATTGCCTTAATTTTTAATATCAATCATTTTTGTGATTTTTAATATCAGCAATAATAATTTTAATTCTTCATAATTTCTAAGTGAATTTTAGTTACATTTAAATAATGGTAAATTATATATAACGTTTAACTACTGATAAGTTATAATGTTTAATTAATGCTAACCCAAGAAATTAATAAATTATTAGATTAGTATTTTTATTAAGAAATTATTGTTTCGTTTTATGTAAATATTAATTTTTACAAATGTCTGTGGCCATATTTTAATCATGAACGATCTCTTTTCAATTATTTAAGCTATTTTTTTTAATATTTAAAATATATATTTATTTCACTACAAACATAAGAGACAGCTGCTGTTATTTTTTCTTGTTGCTATCCAGTATTAAATCCTGTTTATGGTAATTGATTCATTTATCATAATGAATGAGTATATTTATGTAATGAATGAGTTTTAAATACCAAAATCATTTTGAAATGCATTATTATGTATTCCAGATAAAAGCATTGTTCATATGTTAATTTTTCTTAAAATATCTTTCTTCAAAAAATTCAGATTATAAATGTGACCATACTTCTTGTCTTTAAAATAAACATAATTCCATTATACCAATATATTTATTAGCTCAAACTTGTTTTAAAGAAAAGCAACCTTAATTGGTAACCAAAGTAATTGGAAAATAATAATTTCAAGAACACGTAAATAATTTCAATTCATTTAATATATTCAGGGTACATATATCTCATTTAAATAGTGATTGACTCATATGAAGACGTCTTTAGATACCCTTGTATTAAAGAACAGAAATTGAAAAATTATTAAACATTGAATGAAATTTAAGCATTCAACTCTTTCTCTGCATAATTATTTAAACAAACACAAGGTATTTTAAGAATTAACTCAAAACTTTTGTTAATTCTAATATATGAATGATCCTATTGATTTATTATTCATTTTCACCTAGAGTATATTTATGTGTATACTGTATATATAGTGAAAACCAATTATCAAATTTTTAGTCTATGAATGTAAGAAAAGCTTTTAAAAACTATAAAAATATCAACAACAGAAAAATATATGTTTACAAATAGAATATTTCTGTGCAAAAACAAAACATCCTTTTAATAATCAGTATTGTTAAGATGATGTTATATTTACTACCCTTGGTGTATGAATAGGCTTAAGAATACGTCTCTGTCCATTTGAAATAAATATAAATTCCCTAAGAGAAAACAAACACAAACAAACGTTTCGTCCTTATTATTTTTAATAATATCGATTTTTTTTGCTTATGTTTCATTTTGTTCAGATTCAATCCCAACCATCATATTTATAATCCCATAAATGTTATTCCTTCTAATTATCATGGCTGGTTGCTCGAATATAAGCTAAATTCCGAAACCATTATCTTAGGGAAATATAAGTAGTAAAACGAGTAATATAAAAAAAATTAAAGTCAATTCCTACTTATGTCAACAAAGAAAATTTTTATTTTAGTTACTGTTAATTAAATAATTACAATTAATATAAATATGCATATACTTATGACAGAATCACAATATTAAGAGGCAAAATAGAAAGCGAATTTCCTTGCAATTTTCTTTTCTATATATAATGTTAGACTATAATTTTTGTTTATTACTATTTATTCGCTTTCTATTTTTTTTTTCAATTCTAATTTATGTAACTGATGGTGGTCTATAATTTATCATTCTATCCATATCTTGTAATGCTTCATTATTGGAAAGAACCTTTCCAGTGAATTGCGAGTAGTTCAGTTCTTCAATTAATTGTCTATCTAATGATTTCACACTACTCAAGGTGACATATGCTTGACCTAATGCAAGGAGTTTTTGTCCTAGATATATTACTGTATAATCTACAGTGCTACCTTGCATTTTATGTACTGTTGATGCCCATGATATTATAAATGGTAGCATTCTTCATTCAGCAGTACTGTAGTTGCATTTGGCAGGGAATTACACTGATATTGGCTCGATTCTGTGAACACCATTATTGCCAAAATTCACAGCAAATGTATGAACAAGATGGAAAGTCTTGTTCATACATTTGCACCCGGCGGAAATTAGGACAAAGGATTTGGGTGAGGAATTTAATCACACCATTAACCAAACCCATCTTCACAGCAATATTTGATCTTAACATCACTTTAGCTACAACGAATATCTCTAATTCTGTAGGAAGACCACCAGTTTTATTGATGTCAGTTGGTATTATTTTACTCATATCTAATGCTTCAATGTTACGTTTGCGTGTAGCTTCTACCAATTAATCTAGCGCTTTGATTCTTGATATTACAATTCCCTTTCTTCTGAAGTGTTGTAATACTGCAGCATTATGTTTTGTTACTTGGTCGTTGGTCGGGTAAAAACGTAGTGCAATTTTAATTGAGAACTCGCCATTCATATCATCACTGTTGCACATTTTATTGAATAGTACTCGCATATGTCTCTGTTCTATCTCTCCGAATCTTAATGCATTTAATACTTCAACAAATGTGCCATCTCCTTGCTGTTGCATATTGTCTCAAAGCTCTATTAGTGTGAAGAGTTGCCATAGATGTATTGCTGGAGCCATGCACTGTGTCGATTGAAGACTTGTACGATACTCTGATTGGTGATTCTTGCATCAAACCACCAAATACTGTCAAACTGAAACTGCCGAATAACATGTTGTGTCTTCAATTGTTGCAATAGATTTCTTATGCAAAACATCTCATATGGCACCATTGATATTCCATCAATGAAGAGGAGCTGGATATCTTTCCATTGTTAAAACATAAATACCAGATAATTTCCAGTTAGCTTCTGCATTGGCGCTATTTTTCCATCATTCTTAACTGGTAATCTCAATGTGATGTGTAATGTTTGTTCTCCTACCAGGAGAGCTGCGACCCCAGTTAAAGCACACACCTATACAACTGGCCTGCCTGTAGCATATAATTGATTTGATTCCTTAGTAGTTTGAATAGGAATGTTTTGTCAGTTCCTGCGTTGCCTGTGAAATAGAGCCTCAAACGATCTTAACTACCATTCAGTTGTTCTTGCACATAGCATGTTATATTAAAGAATATCTCTCGTTGTAATACATTCATTGCTTGATCTCGTTCTCTATGTATTTCCATCATTTCGCACTGCTTTCTTAACAACTCTTCTTGAGCCTGAAAGGCTTCCCGTGCCCTATTGAAGCCATCTAAGTATTCATTTTCGGAACGGTTAGGCACATAATGCAGGAGAAGACTGTAATAGTAATTCGCTGTATCATTGGCAGGTGTGATATATGGAACAGTCACACATGCTGGTCTACTTCTATCATTTTCGTATTATTTTGAAGTGCAATTAATTTTCTTCGCGCTCTTGTTGGCTCTTCTTCGTAAGCGTCTTTTTCAATATTGTCATCACTGTTTTCACTTCTTCTTAGTATGGTTCGAAAAACATTGCAATGGTCATGAAGTTCATTGTACTGAAATTGTACCCATGCACTTCACCCAATGGACGAATTTCATAACTCTCAAATGTGTTCACAGCGAATCCTTCCACTTGGTCAACTTCATCGAACTTGATCATTTTATATCGAGTTTCTGGCTTTCTTGTATTCAGGAATACACCTTTACGTGAACTTTCTCTTAAGTTGATCTGTCCCAATAGGTAGACGCATTTACATGCGGAGACTTGCCGATCCTTCAATATTCGCAGCAAATTCGGAAGAGTTGTCGAGATATAATTGACTCTTCCCGTCTAATTTCTCTAACGGCTTGAACTACGCTATTGGTGACATCTTCTGGTTCTGACTTTGATATATATACTTTTCAATGCAGTGAGTAATTGTTTCATTTGAACCGCATGGTTGAATATCCATGTTGGCTTGCGAAAACTTTAACAATATTGGATTGTAAGTATTGACATAACGCTCTTCACTAGTGCTCTTTAGATTGCATACTCTTCCATCATTTGTGATGAAATGTCTTGAATCAAGATCAACCATATGTGTTTGTGCATATGGATTTCGTGGATATCCAAATCAACATCTTGAATTCCAACCTTTATTTCCGCAAATATGGGAATGGCAATGAATTTGCACTTTTCTTACTAGATCATGTAATTCAGCATCTTGTACTGTCAATTCACATGAACAGACATGATCTATACGTTGTAGTCCTTCAGATATGTCTATTAAAGGGTGATCTTTAATCTACACTATAATATGCAAATGAGGACTTCGTGATTATGGAATTCTATTCGCCACCAGTAGTCCTCTACTTGACCACTGAACACTTCATCGTTATTCAACATAAATGTCACCAGTGTATTGACTCTAATCCTGAAATATCGGTTCACTACTACTGGACACATTTCCACCAAACGTTGTGTCACATAGATATACAATTCGTTGTGTTCGGTCGTCCATCCGCTTTCATTAGAGCTTTACTCATGTCTAAGCAATTGAGATAATTACAATTGAATGTTAGAAAGTAGGGTGGTGGTCCTAGGCATCTTATTTGTCCAATCAATTCATTATGCGCTGTCACATTATGCGTCTTCACAAAGTCTTACAATATTTCGTCCATAATTACGAACGATGTTATATTTCACATGGACATCTATATAGTTAACCATGTATTGGACATTTTTCGATTCTGCTGCTGTTTTGCATACTCGCAGAAGTTCATCCAATGTATCACATTCTATTACGCATGCTTTTCAGTTGGATCCTCTTGCTTAAACACCTATAATACCCCATGAATGAGAGTCGATGAAGTATTATTTATCAGCATTACGAATCACTCCATATGAATATCCTTCTGCTGTTAATACATCAGCTGTATAATGATCAATGTTGATCATTGTATTGAGACTACTTTCTGTTGTGTGTGCGAGACCTCCATCCTTTACAGAATCACTTAGACTGCCAACATATGGTGTATTGTCATCATACTCTATTGAGAAGGCATTGTTGAACATGGTGAAATCATGCTTGATCACATTCATATGGAGTATTTACAGGATAGCCGTCTTCTTCTACAGCAAGATCAACTCTATGCTATTTTTCTATTACGATTTGCTGATTATATATTCATCGCCTTCAATCATATTTTCACTGAGCGTAGTTGGTGTAGCCAAAAAAAAAGTTTAAAGCACTGGGCAGAAATAATCTGTGAAAATATTGTGGTAAAGTTCAGTTATGTTCTTACACCTGAAAACCGCGATTTGTCTCAAGCCATGCTAAGGTCTTATACACTTTACCATCACAAATCTCCTTCCATGTCTAAAATGATTCATTAGACCAAAGGATGTGTTCCTATGTCAGTCATGGCCCCTCCTAGTGGTCTTTGAAAGACAATCGTCGATTCATATTTTTCCATAGCGTCATTAACCTTTCTGTATTAGTCACTTTATGAATAATGATCGAACTATTCAAATCAGCTGTATGCTTTTCGTTGAAATGGGCTTCTTGTGATGTGTATTCATTTCGTGGGACATCTATGAAATCGTCATGTGCTTTGTAACGTGACATATCCACTTTCCTCGGCCTTCTTTAATGTTTGTTGGTCGAGCTACCAACTGTGATACTTATGCATCTGGACTGCCCGAGCGACACCTGATCTCCGAGATGACAACAGTTGAGGGATCGTAGTTATTTAGGGCAGCTTGTGAAGATTGGGGAGATTCGCCGACGAGAAAACCGTTGGAGTTCAAAGGCCCTCAAAGAGCGTCAATCCCTGCTTGGTTCCCGGTCCAGACATCCTTGGTACCTCCTGTCCCATATTTTTGTATAATAGCTGTACATAATCACATTAAATATATTAAACTTAAAAATCAGAATTTACCTGTTTTTTTAATAACATATTAAATTATATTTTCAAGCAAATATCCTCTTAATACCCATCTATCTCGGTAGATCTACTTGGATTTTCGGCTACTGCTCATTTTCTTTACAGAATACATTTTTCCGGATTTGTTATGGCTGTTGTAACCCTAGATAAAGTGATCTTTGAAAACCCCAAAAAATAGCTTTTGTCGATA
Organism: Nephila pilipes; assembly: GCA_019974015.1. NCBI lineage: Eukaryota > Metazoa > Arthropoda > Arachnida > Araneae > Nephilidae > Nephila > Nephila pilipes. Next base: position 274,052 of record BMAW01089040.1, on the reverse strand, counting down.
TGGACGCTCCAGCATAATGAGGTCCACTGATAATGACAGTTTCCGGGTCGGAAACAACAATGCTTTGTTAGACACAGAAAATTCTCATACAATTATTATACCAATAAATGAACGATTGATACAATCCCTTCCGATGTCAATAAATGGCAAATTGTTGCGACTATATTGGAGTATTAACGGGATTGTAATAACTTTAGTTTATAAAAATATAAATCCTTATGTTAAAATGATGAGACATACGTAATTTTATCATTACTATGATTGAATGAAAGAAAATAATTTAATCAAAATACCAAAAAAATTATAAATCTGTTATAACAAAAAAGTAATTTCCATAAATTTATAAATAAATATTGGCTAAGCAACTACTTTGCAGGTTCAAGTTGTGGCATATCTTTAGTCAGTTTTTAAATGTTATTATTAAAAATATAAATACGTAATTTCTTTTTAAGATTAGCATAATTATAGAATTAAATGTTTCATATGCAATACCCTTACTCACATTAAATTACTTCTAAATCTCTTTTAGAATTTTAATAAGATCCTCTAGGTCAGAGGTATCCAATATTTTACACTTTTGGGAACCCTTTGAGCTTATCTTTTTCTTGAAGGATCCTCTTGATCAAAGAGCAGAAAATATAGGATATCAAAGCTTAAGTCCTACTTAAATTTACAAAATTATGATTGCATTTTTATTTTATCGCAATAAAAACATCTTAATGAGATAATAAATGGTAAGGCAGCTAACGAGATTTTTTTTCTAAAATATATTCTAACAATAACAACAATATTTCAAATTATAACAAATTAATAAAAAAAAATAATTACTTGGTTGTAATTGTTTTTCATTACAAAGTATTTTTACTTCTGGGATAATTGTTGAAATCTGCAACATAGTGTCATCTTCAGCATCCAGTCTATTTCTGTATTTTGTTTTTGTCGCAGCATACAAGGAAAAAGATTTTTCGCATACATAAGTTGAAAGAAATTATGACATCCGATTACCTCGGATGTTATCTTGTGCCATCACTAATATCTAATATTAAACAATACGACACCAATAATTACAGAACCACCAAAACCACTTTCAACATTTATTAATATATATCCTCTAATACAATAATGATATAGCTCTCCAGGTCAAGTTTACTAATACTTTAATTCAACCCACCAATAATAATTTAACAGCTTCTTACCAACTGCTAGAGTGAATCTGGAACAACTGCTGAAAACACTAGAACAATTCTCAATCCGAGTGTTTTACACTCAGACCTCAACTCTAATCCTTAAGTCAGCTTTCCAATACTATAACATTTAGATTCTACCTCCTCTCGTTGCAACGCCTCTCTGATCCTCCTTCTCCTCTCTTTCTCTACTCCTTCAGATGGAGTTTATATACTTCTTAATTTAACCGCTTCACTTCATTCCTAACTGCTTTGCATATTACATTCTTCATCACGTTTCATTTTTGGTTGGGCAAAGGTTGTTTAGCGAAAGCAATCAATCTCAATTGAAAGTCCCTAAGGTTAGTGAAGAGAAACCGCGAATAGCCCAATGTCACAAAATGACATTAGAATTTCCACAGCTATTTCGGTAATTTTAGGATATTATTTTCTGATGTCAATCCAAAAATGCATAATGTCAACTTGACTAAATTTCAATTTCAGTTAAGTGTCAGTCAATATATTAATTTGTTGTCCTCTAATTGAGAGTTCGGAGGTGTCACAGTCTTGAAAATGATTTGTTCCAAGTTAATTTCTCTTTCTGAACAGGAAAATATTCAAGAAATATCTTCTGAAAATCTGATAAATGTTGGACCAAAATAATTTTTACATTTTTATCGAGATTAGTGTTACTGCCTTTTAAAATGTTATGCAAGTTTCGAAAGTATTCAAAATTACCTTTCAAAATACAATCTGCCTAAAATTTCAATTTTAAAAGAGTGGCGTTAATTTTACTTTGTACCTCGAAAATAGTGATAGTTGCTGCTTGAAGCGATATGTTGAGTTTATAGAAATAGGTAACAATATCTGCCAGATACGCAACTTTTTGAATCCAAACTTCATCACTTAATTTCTGAGCTAATTGAGGTGAATGTTTAGATAAGACAATTCTTATTTCATCTTTTAATTCTCAAAATCTTGTCAACACTTTTCCATGAGATAGTCAAAGCTCACCAGTCATTATCACCATTAGCAACGAAACTATTTTCTTTATCCTTTGTATGAAGCTTACCAGTTTTTAACCACATATCCATTATTGATCGGTTAGTATAAATTGTAAATAAGTATTAAGAGTTACCAATTATGATGTAAAAATAAAATAAACACTCACTTGTAAGCTTGTGCGTGATTATATTTAAATCTCTAAGCGTTTTACTTTTTTTTTTGTGTAAAGGGTAGCCTGAAATGATCCAGCTCAGCATAGCTACCGGTCGCGGAAAGATTTCTCTCTTCTTTCCCATCTTCAAAAATACATAATTAAACATAATTAGCCTATTCCTCCACCCTTATAAGACGTGGGTGGTTGATAACAACGACATAGAGGGGGCAATTTTTTTATTCATTTTGGTACTTATATCTGTCGTTCACAGTGATTGCGTAGCCTTAGGCGAATCTTGTGTGAAGGGCTGTTGCGCTGTTTGAGGTTTAGACCATGCCCGACGCCCACGGATCCATTAAGTTGCAGTAAAATTACTAAAATGAGCTTATTTATTAGTAATAAGTTCAAGAATTTAAAATATTTTTAATGTTGAGGTGTTCAGTTTTTTTTTTTTTTTTTTTTGACATCTTTTAATTAAATAATCACTATTTTAAAAACTGAAAGTATTGATTAAAATAAGAAAACCTAAAAAGTAGAATATACCCATTGTTTTCATGTACATTTTTTTTAGAAATTAACCCGTTAACGCCCAACTTAATTTAAAATTGAAATTTTGTTAAAAACTTTTAAAATTATGTTCTAACCACTTAAATTAAATATAATATGCAATTAAACTCCACACCATTAATTTAGGATCCTAGATAATTACTGTCCTATAAATAGGACGCTGGGCGGATATGAAAGTTTTTGAACATATAGTACTTCTCCTTTGTTTTTAATTACTTGATTACGTTTCTGTTCCCAAACAATTGAACTCTAATATTTAATGGAAAATAAAGTGAAACACAATTAAATTTGACATTTTTTATTAAGTTTAAACATATTCACACTATGTATGGTAATTTGGAAAACATTTTGTACATAGAGTTACATTACATTTCATGCAAAATGTAAGAGGTTTTCCCGAACAATTTTGCATTTGACTTCGTCTTTGTTTTTCTCTTTTACTAATTATATGGCCAACTCCATCACGTCTAACAGTGTCTATTTCCTTCACTCGAGATGAAATTGTATAACTTGGTCTACCGATTTGTATTTATACTGTGTTGCCATTTTTTAGATAGGCTATTGCAATATGTCTCCTTATTTCTTTGATACTCTTTTTCTCTGCATTTGCCATGTTATAAATAACGCAGGTATTTACAACAGCCATGTCTACAATTCGGGTAATAATTGGCCAATACCATTTTTTTCCACGGATTCTTATGGTATGTTTCTCTAAAAACCAATCATGAGATTCTATACCACCCATGTTTTGGTTATAATTGTTTACGAGACATGGCTGTTAGATTTTATTTTTTTCAGCTTTTCCCTTTTCACGCCTTGAAACACATGTTAGTGGCTCAATTATGTCAAAATTTGTTGCAAGTGTAACGCATTAGTTATCATTCCATTTTACAGCAGTAATTTTATTTTTCACATCAAAGTAGAAATCATGTGAACCACGGCTAGTCTTTTTGAAAGTAGAATCAATTTCAAGTTGACAATGATGTATTCTGTCCTTATTGTTCCTGTTGTTCGAAATCTACTCTTTCTTAGGTCAGCTTACAAATTATAGGACAAATTATGTCTTTTACAGATAGGTCAAGAGTTTCAGAGTCATCAAAACCTTCTTCATCTGTAAATTCATCTACTTCAGGTGGCAAAACAATCATTTCAGACTCTAATTCCTCCAAAAATATATATTCTACAGCTTCCTCGGTAGTTTTAAAAACTTTTTTTTGCGACATCTTGAACACCTATGAAATAAACTAAATATCAGAAAATTTAACGAATGCGCCCAGCGTCCTATTTTTAGGACAGTAGTTTAAATTTGTAATTAAAACTAATAAAACTAAAAATAATTGTAAAACGTTATAAGATATCTGTTAATAGAACATCTGAAATATAAATTCTGAAAAATTTTTAAACTTACCTTTAAAACCTTTTCGTATGATTACAATGAAATTCAGCAAGAAAAAATCATAAAAATGGCGAAGTTTACGTGTCTGCAGCTGGCAGAAAAATGCTTCCATGCGGTTCAAATCGGTTTAAGTAAGTAGGGTGAAACTATTACCCTTCAAGGGGTAGAAAAATAATCGGCAAAACGTTGAATAACTTTATTTATAATGGTGGAAATGAACTGTCCTATAAATATCACGCTGGGTGGAAATGGGTTAAGCAGCTATTTTATATATACACCCAATTCTTTTTTACACAGTCATTTTTACGCGATTTTGAAATAACACGGTTCGCCAAAAAACTTTTTGCACGAATTTTTTGTTCTTGCCCAAATCCTAATTTTTTTTTCCTTCTAATTTTGACAATGTAATCAGAAGATGTTCAGTTTATGCCCACACATGTGTGTGGTCTACTTCATGGCTTGTTTACTTTGTATTCTGGAGCTTCGAAGAATACCCGAAATTTATAATAACTTTTTTTCTTTATTTCGTTGTACTTCAACTTGAAAACATTTTTTTTTTTTTTTTTTTGGTTTTCAGCCAAACTGGAAATGCCTCACGTCACTGTTTCAACTATATTCGTTTAGTTGAAATAAAACAATAATTGTTTTAACATGTTATTAACTTGAAGTATATCCTTAAAATCACAATTTCTGCCATGTATGATATCTTTGTTTTATAAATTTCTATGCATTTTTTCATTTTGAAAATTCAAGTCAATAATAACGAAGTCGAAGGTTAAGCTATTGTAAGCTAAGAAGTTTAGCTATTGACGGTTGACTTAATTCGTGGGAGCTTGAAATTTGCTGCTAGTATGGAACAACTTTTTCTTATGATTCTGACATGGAGTGTGCAGTAAAATTTCAACGTAATCTTTAGTTTTGTGTAGCAAATTATCAAGAATTATGTTAAGCAACATGAGGAACAACATTAGCAACAAAACAGCTAGAAATAATAGACTTAGTAACGACAAGAAAAACCATCAGAGGCTGCTAATAACAAACGAAATTCATTTGAATTAAAGCCAACAGCTGTACAATATATATCTAACAAATCTACAGATCAATAGCATTTTTGATCCAGTTCGTAATAAATGTGCACGCTTGTTATCCGGCTTCGATGAATTGGTGTTAGTAGTTTCATTCCTAATTGCAATTTGAACTCTTATATGTTGTATGTAGCTATAGACTGCATTTTCATTGTACACTAATTTCAGTTCTTTTTTTGTAATGAAAATGAATTATTTTTGTTTTATAAATATGTAATATGGAATCCATATTACATATATGTAATTTTTTTGCATGGCTTTTTTGGAAAATATGTAGAACATTTTCATCTTACATGATTTTTTAAAGTTGTGGAACATATTCCCAAATTTACCACATGAGGAATGTATTTTTTTATGCAAATGGTTTTTGCACGGTTTTTTAAGGAACGTATCTAACATGTAAAAATAGTTGGGTGTATTATTTAGCGATGTTTCTAGATATTTTACAAAAACTTAATTCTGTTTGATAATTTTAATGTGAAGAAAAAAAGGTGCGTTAACCAAACAAAGAAGTCACAGAAAAAGTAATTTGTTCAAATGAATAAAATTACAGATTCCCATCTGTCACTCCAATTTGTTAAAGTTTCAAATTCTTATTTAATCAAAAGTGAGAATGTAATTTATTTTCTTTTTTAAAGCAGCCTTTTGTTTCCTTTAAATAAATGGTTATATCTCAAAAATTACATCAAGTAATATTTTTAATTGAAATCCAATAAAATCTCAAACCATGTTGACATGCAGACACTTACAGATACCTTGCGCCCATAGTGAAGACAACTAAGAAACTTCTTACCGTCACTCTTTTGAACGAATGTCTCAAAGGAAAATAATTCAACACTAAAAGAAACAAAGAGGTTCCCTAATGAGCCATAACATTTCCTGTCGACGTTCATTGTGTTGCCATAACCATCCCCAATTATCTATCACGATCTCAAACCTTTAAATGGGGGAAAGAATTCGACAAAAAATACATCCAAAACTAATACGTCTAAGTGAAATATTTTCGGCAAGTTCACGGTCATACGGAATTATTTGTTTCATCGCTTTATAATTCTCGAAAAGGCATCAAAGAAAACGCGCAAAACTCAAAGTGTTCACTAAAGTGTTGAATACCCTTGACCTAAGCCAAGGAACGGTAACCAATATAAGACCTAATACTTATCTATCACTATATTTGAAGCACGTGGATGTATTTATTTATACTTGAAGCAAATGGTCTAATAATTAGTGCTTTAATTAAGCAAATAGTAATCCCGTGCGGAATCCTTATCAAAGTTCCAAGGAATCCTAAGGTTCCACGGAATCCAATTTGAAGACCTCTGCTTGAAGTCATTAAAATTGAAATGAAGGGAGTCGGTACCCCATATATCTTCGAAAAACTGATTTTGAGATTTTAATGTTTCTAAAATCTCCAATTCAAGACCTTTCCAATGATATAACGTATTTGCATATAATTGAATAAGAAGTATATTAATTTTTATTTTGAATAAAAAGAGTTACACATCAGTAACGTACCACAACTACTTCTGTAGTGAAAAATGTAAACAATGGACTTTTAAACCTGTTATGAATGTGCAAAGCCTCACATTATCTTAATAATCATTTCACAAAGACGGCAGGATAACTGTAATTGTTACTTGAAAGTTTGTTTACTATTCTTACGAGCGAATTTGTTTTAATTTTTTTGTTGGATGTTGCAAATGTAAATCATATTTTTTATACAATCTTCGCTGAATTTTATAGAGTGTCATTTAACTATTCTGGTTTCTCTAAGATATTGAAACTTGAAATATGCCTAGACCATGTAAAGTGTTTAAAAACATAAAGGAACATTTTTCAAAGGTAGAAAAATTACTTCTAGTAGTAACTCTACATTGGATGCTGATGTGAGTAATAATGAGATAACATCAGGTATTAAGAATTCTTGTACCAAAAAAGAAAAGTTCCTGGTTCAAATTAGACTTTTTCTTCATTTCAAGAAAAAATAGGTATTATTAATGCGTAAGGAATTTAAATATACTTTCGTTTGTATTTATGAATGATATGCGGTTTAAAAAATATAACAGTGACATGGATATGCAAGTTTTGAAAAATAACTCTGGACTGGCTATTTCTTTCGTTTTGAAATGCTGCATTTGCCTATATCGTGCGGAACTTTCTTCTTCAGACTATCATGAAGGAACCCAAATAGTAACTGTAAATACCAGATATGCATATTTAGTGCGTTCCATTGGCAGAGGTGCAGAAGCTGAACGAATGTTTTGTGCACTTATGAATCTGCCTCTGCCACCTACAAGATTTTCCACGTACAATGAGAGACTTTCAAATTCTGTAAAATCTTTTTTTTTTAGAAAAAAAATGCGAAATGTAGGAAACTTTTCAGAGATATGGAATCAATAAGAATATTGCAGTTGCCGTAGATGGAACTTGGCAAAAGCGAGGCTGTTCGTCTCTGAATGGGGTGGTTACTGTGACCATCATAGACACTTTGTAAGTAATTGGTGTGAAGTTTTATCTAAGTATTGTATGGGCAGCAATAAAGGTTCTTATCAAAAAGACTCTAACAGCGATTTTGAAGTTTCCAGAGGATTGATAGAAGTTGAAGTTGCTTCAAGGATATTTCAACGTTCATTGATATTGCATGATGTACTGTATATCACAAATTTAAGGAATGGCGATTTTACAGCTTTTGCTGCTATCAAAAAAGAAAAATTCTTTGGAGATGAATACCTTACCGTAAATATAAAACACCATGGACACGTAATGCAGCGCATGGGAACACGATTACGACATTTGAAAACACAAATGAAAGGGACATTTTTATCCGATGGTAAGCGTTTATGAGGCAGAAAACCCTTGACTGAGCACGAAATAGATAAATTGCTGTCTTATTATGGGTTAGCTATCCGGAGGAATCTAAACAGTGTCCACAGTATGCTACAAGCTATCTGGGCTATTTTGCTGCACAAACTGTCGATAGGTGAATATCCTCAATATGGTTTTTGCCTTGCTGGAGAAGAATCATAGTGTGGATATAAAAAGATTGAAGTAACAGGAAAGACTTACATACGTAAAAATAATTTTCCTGTTGCTATCGTGGAATCTATGCGTCCAATATTTAGAGACCTTTCACATCCTGATCTTTTAAAAAAGTGTTTTCATGGTAAAACACTCATCTCAAATGTCGTGTGGTCACGTGTTCCTGGATCAACAGTTTTGCAGATTGGAATACTTTCACTTGGTGCGTATGATATTGTATGTTACTTTAATAATGGAAATGCATCCAAGCTGGTTATTGTGGAAAAATTAGGTATAAGAGAAGGGAATATGCTATGAAAGCCGTGAAATGCCTCGACACGGAAAAACTGGGGAAAGCTATTTATGCTTTTTCTGGACATTCAAAGTAAAAGAGAAAGAAGACTTAAAAGAAAAAGATATACAAACAAAATTTTAAAAAAATACAGCTAATAAAGCTTATGGAGCCGGATTTTTTTTAATTAGGTAAGACTTTGTATAAAATATCTAGTTTTTCGAAAAAATGACTTTTTTTAAAATGCCTTTTTCTCTAACTTTATTAGAGGAAAAAAATATTATTTTCTCTATATCGTAACAAAAAACGGCACTTTTCCATAAATTCATTAGGATGTTAGTTAAAATTATTTAAAAAAAAACGAAGCAATAATTTCTTAAACTCTCACTTTAGTATAAAGATAAATATATGAGTAATTTGTAGATAAAAATTTAACTTTATAGGTCAAGAAATTTTTGAAAAAAAAGGTTCATAAAAATTCACAATTTAACATTGTTGGTATGGGGTACTGCCTCCCCTTTCATAGCTATAAAAAGCATAAACGTATTGATTATTAACGTTTATTTCACTATATCAGCACTATTTTAATATAATAGTAGTAATATTACTCTTATCTGTAATATTTTGTGTAATATTTTACCTGCAAGAATTTTGTAAATACCTTAACCATTAATTACTGATAATAATTCAATAATATTTTTATGAAATTTGCAGGTTAAAAGATTTTAGCTAGTTTAATATTATAAATATGAATCACAATTTTTTTTATAAAATGCAATAATTCTAAAAAAAAATTATTTCTGTGTTTCATTCTCAAATCTAAAGTAGCTAATATTCTCAAGATGCTTATTAGTTAAATAATTACAGAATTTTATCATACAATAGCAGAATTGTTATTTACTTTTTTCTCAATGTAAATAAATGAAAATAAATATGTCTATATAGATGTGTGTGTGTGTGTGTTTGTGTAAATATATATATATATATATATATGTGTGTGCTTCCTCTTTTGAGAAAGATAAGTTAAAACATTTAGCGATTATTTTTTAATGTAAAAAAAACTGATAAAACGTGCCTGCATGTTGGTTAGAACATTTGTAATTATTTGGTTTGTAAATATAAAACTGATGACAGTGATTAGGAAAATCGAGAAATAAAATATCGTATTATTAGATTTATGAAAAGTCTAAATAATATAAATTTTAACAATAAGCATAAAAATTTAATTTCCATTAATATTATTAACATTATAAAAGCTTTTAAGTATAATAAGATAATAGCATGTTAGGTTTATTATTATAGTAATTGTAAAAAATGGAACTGCAAGGGTGTTTGTGATTGTAAGGATTACAAATAATATAAATAAAAAGTACAAACATGTGATTACTGGTACCTTAAGTATTGTTAGGGAGGAAAATCGTAGAGAAATTCTGAATAAGGGTACAGTTTTCAGAATTATATATTTTAAGTAATAATAAATGGATTGAAAGAATAATCATTGAGGATATTAATGTTTTTAAGCTAAATTGGCTATTATATATAATTTACAAATTAAAGTACTTAAAGAGTATAATTTTTTAAACATTGAGGAACTTAAATATTTGAATTTTGAGTTTAAAGTAAGATTTCAGATTTCAGATATAATTGATTGTATAAAATTATGAGATGGATTCATTATGTGTTGTACTGATAACGTCCTTCATAATTATGCTATTATGTGTAAAGAATTTGATGCTAATTTAAATTAAAAATATTTGAATAATAATCATGCTTTGATTAAAAATATTAATCGTAACCTAGAAATAATTAATAAAATTAAACATTTATACAAAAAAAATAGGTTATATAATGAAAATAGTTAAATTTCCTCAAATAATTTAACTCCTAAATTTCATAAAATATCTATTAAATTTACAAATGTAACTAATGATTGTAATACTAATATTATTATAGCAGCTAAAATGTTTGAAAAGATATTAGAAATATTATAGATAGTTTGGATAAGACTATTATCATTAAAAAAGTTGCAGATGTTGGCAAAACCTTTTTCATAATCTTCCTGTATATATATAATAAATCATGCTCAAGAATATCGTTGTTAGTTTGCAATAATTTTCATTCAGCTGTAGAAAAATATGTGTAATGTCTGTGTCCCTTATTGCGATACTTTTAAATAAGCCAATTAAAATATAAGTAAAGTTTGTCTTTCTTAGTAATATCTTATAGAAAAACAAATTATCAGATTACTAATATATATAAAGATAGTAAAATTATTATCAATTCAATTACATTCATAACAATGCAAATGTATATTGAAAAATCCATTATTAGCTGCCCCATCTCGTGGTATTACTTTAATTTGAATATTAATTTTATTTTTCCAAGCTAAATTAACCAATAAAATAAATCTTTCAGAAAAATACCTCTAATATTTTTTATAATTGTTCTTAACAACTTTAATTATTTCTTCATTAATTATTGAATTAAAAGTTCATAACTGTATATCTTGCAAGTATATTTAATATATATATTTTTCACATAATTCACTGTAACTGTATTACATATATTAACCGAGTTTACTAAAATTATCAATAATACTTTGCTAACATTTTTTAACGTTTTGTTAGCTAAAGATATATATGTCTTTATCGAATTTTTATAAAGTTTTCCTGTTGAAAATGTGAAGTAATTTAACATTTTTAATAAATAAACTTCAGTTTTTACACAAAGGGGTTATTTTATTAAAAATTTCTTTTTCACTATTTTTAACAACTCTAAAAACTATTATCACAAAATAATTATTGATTAAACTAATTCATTTCTTTCTGAAGTCCGCATTTGGGGATTACTACAGTTTTTAATGACGCTCCTCCCTAAATTTTAATTTTTAGTTTTTTACAACTTCATCTATAAATAATCTTCTCTTAAAGTATAATTAAACTCGTTGATGATATATATATATATGAGAGATATCGTTTTTCCAAATTTGCTTCTAAATAATGCTTTTTTCATAATAATTTATATTATGAAAATAATTATGCATAAAAATTTATATATATGTATTATAATAATTCATAATTATTTATATTTAAGTAACATTTATAAGAAAAATGAATTATTTTTTCATATATATATATATATATATATATATGTTTTGAATCACATAGCATCTAAGTTGAACAAATAGTTAATCAAAACTTGACAATCTAAAAATGAAGTCCATTTGGGCATCACAGATATTATAATATAAAATGATTTACTATTTGATCTTCAAATAAAGAGTTTCGTTTCTTCTGACACAATATGTACTTGAAACTTTTCCAAATAGGCTCTTCCTCAAAAAAGTATGGAATATATCATCTGTTATAATAAATATAAAGGGGAGTGTGAAAAATAGCAACACCAGTTCTTTCGAGCAGGTCACTTCAAAACAAGCATATTTCTATCTGTCATAGTGGAACATAAAAAATAAGAAGAAAGAGAAACTTAAAAATAAAAATTTCCCTTGAAATTCAATAGAAAAAGTGCATTATTAAACATTTCTAGCCATGCAGAAGAATGCAAATAATAAAAAATAAATATGATAAAAAAGTTTGAAGATAAAACTCCAGTATAAAATTTTGAGATATTATTCACAGATATTCCAGTAAATCGTATCGAACAGCCAAGTGTATCCTATGCAGCTCAAAATAATCATGACCAGATAAAATTTCGAGATATTTACTTTTATTTCGATAAAAATATTTGCCTCAAGTTTAGATATATTGGTCAGAAAAAAACATAAATATCACTATTGCACAAAAATGTACGATAAAAATCGTTTTTTGGAAATAAAGAGAGATGTACATTATAGCGAAAATACAAGTATCCCAAAACTAAATGGATATTGGAACAAATTATTCAAAGTACTATGATTTTCAGATGAACTAAATAAAACACTTATGCAATTTGGAGTATTTTCGTATAATTTGTATATTTATGAACAATTGGTACATTACTATTGTCATCATTTTCTGAAGAAGTTTATTAGAATCAAGTCCATTCTCTTCAGTTTCAAACAATGGGTAATGTGTTAAGGTGTGACAACAAAATCTTTCTATGCGTAATATCTATGAAGGTCACCTAACTAGTAATTCCGAAAATGATACGCATGGATTCCTGATGCCGGTTATATAGAGTAAAATAGCAACCAGACAAACCGGAAAAACATTATTTTTACATTGATAATTTTTTTTTTCATTTTTTTGCTTTGAGAAAGTATAAAATAGGGAAATGTTGTCTTCAAATAATGTTCATGTCTGTCGTTAATGCTCATATAATATAATGCGTTGCTTTAGAAAAATGCCACTATTAAATTTCAGAAGGGAAGTTACAAGGTTCTAATTGAGTTTACCCTTCTGTTTGACCTGAAAAACAGCGAAGTACCTTTGTATATAGTGAACACACAGAAACGAGTAACAAAAGTTTAAAGAAAAAAAAAATTAAAGGTCAATATTTATATATTATTCATGAGATTGAAAACAAATAAAATGCGCAGTTTATGAAAACATCCATAAGCAAAGTGTAAAGTGTGTTGTTGGATGACATATTGAATGTGTTATACCATGGTACGCACGAAAATTCTGTACAATTACTTAAAAATGTAGTATAGTGTAATCTCTAAAAGGAATTATTTTAGGAGAATAATCTAAAATATCACGAATTTTTAGGCGAAAAACTTTTTTAAATGATTTCTATGTCAACCAGAGAGATGAAGGTTTTTCTGTTAAAGGAATTTTGTTTCGATCGAAATGGGCAGATCGTATGATGTCAAGTGAAAATGATGTATGGAGCAGAAATTCCCGACTGATTTCCAACAGCTGGAATCGAGTTCATAAAGATGCACAAGGTGACTTTATCTTGATTCAATTTGATGTCCTTCTGATTCGTTATTTCTGGAAGTTTTTGCTCAATTGTCTTTATTTCATTGTCTAATGAGGGGTGGTTTGTTTCTGGGTCTATAGTCTCATTGTCTAGTATATGCACAGGACACAGTATTTCTTCCTAATCCCAACACAGATTGTAACCATCGGATGGATCCCCTTTTGAAAGAGCTAAAATTGGTTCATTCCGCTTTCTCTAAGACCTTTAACAATTTTTCTTTCTCCATCATTACTTCCTATAAAATTGATGGTTTCTTGTTGCCTTTATAGAATGAGTCACAAATGAAAATGCGTCGTATTAGATATTTCTTTGTTTAAAAGCGTAGAATACATCATCAAAACGTTTTATGTAAACAAACTTTGTAAATTGCTCGAGGAGAGTGGTTTTTGATATCTTAATTTTTCTGCTAGCTTTATGCATCGTAGAGTGGAGGTTAATCTCGTTCAGAATTTTAATCTTATCTTCAATTGTGGTGGGGTGCCAAACAGGGTATTCTTGATCCTCTAAGTTGAAATCATTAGCTTTAAGCATAAATGGCAACTTTCTCATAATTCTTTCAACTATAGTATTTTTCCATAAACAGCTCATATCTAGTTTGCCGCTTTGGTGGCAGTTTTGCCTTTCCCGTAAAAGCATTAATTGCTTAATGAACTCTGTTTACATTCATATTAGAATCATGTAAAACTGACAACTAACCAAACTTTTTTCAAATGTGAATTAAGTACCGTCTTCTAAAAAAAATGACTGTGCGTCATTTGTTTTCAATCATTCTAATATATTCAGACCTGTCCTTGGACCACCTTCCAAAAATAAGCACAAACTTTATGAAAGACTTAATATTTACATTCTATTCTTTTTAAATATTTAATGGCCTATGTTTGCTTACACAAAAATATAACTTAAGGAGAAAAAGTAATTTTTTAAAAATTTCACCCGGAAAAGGGTAAATGTAGAATTTTTTGCAAGTAAAAGCATAATAATTTCCATATCTTTATCAACAAAACCTATTATAAAAATTATCAAAATAATTAATAGCTATTTTTAATCTTAAAATTGACTCTGTTATTTTTATTTATAATCAGTGTTTCCTTATATATATATATATATATATGAGTGCCTGTGTTTGTATGTTTTTCATTTTTGATCTATAGTTGCACAGATTTTTGTATCTATGTGTTTATTTGGGTTCTAATTGCCTTTTCTTTTATTGTTCTATTTATTTTTTGATTTTCCATTTCATTCTTTTCAAATGTATTTTAGGTTTTGTGATCTTTTTTAATGAAACTTTTAGTTGATGGGGATTCTTTGCCCAATAATTCTAGAGTAAGCCAGTCCGACATTTTCTAGCCGGATATAACCTTAAATATGTTATTTTCGAATGTTTTGTTTATCTTCAAGTTTTTGGTTTTATACATTTTTAATACTTTTATAGAGTTGGAAATTTATGGTGCTTGTCTATTTGTTTTTTATTCAATTTACTTTCTTTTGAATTTTGTATACTTTTTCTTTATTCATACATTTAAACTTTAAATCATATATATATATATATATATATATATATATATATACATGAAAGTACCTACTTTTTTAATATTAAAAGTTATGAACTTGTAAAAATGAGGTGAATTTTGAAACCGAATATGAAACATAAATTGATATCTATAGAATAAAGAGATGAGCTTGAACTACAATCTTCGAAGAAAAATGGTTAGTTAAAGAACAGAAATGAAAAGATACTCAGTTTTTTATTTTTATCTTCTACTACTAAAAAATACTTTTTTGGCGCTTTCTGGTTCAATTAATTCAATTTAAGAGATTTTAAATTAAATATGAAATAAAATTACAAGAGCGTCAAAGCTGTTCACTAATAAGTAATCCGTTCATACATTTTAAACACTATTTTCTTGAAATAGTTAATCGTAACGGACAAATGTAAACTGAGATCTAAAAAGACAATTACTAATTAACTAGCGTTTATGTCAATTCCTAAGATATTATTATGTATGAATTGATTATTAGTCTTTGTTTCAAGTATTAGAAGGACAATTATGAAAACTCATGAAGAACAACTAGGATAATGACGAAGTTATTTTGATGTAAAATATATTAGATATCATTACTTTAGTACTTAGAAATTGTTAAACTCTTTTGTAGTTCATTTATGTACCCATTACGGCTGAAATTATGCAACAAACAAATGAAATATATAAAGAACAAAATGGATAACTTCAAAAAATGATCATTTTGCTGTTATACTTTCGGAATATTTTGTTATGCATTCGTTAATTATAAATTAACTGCGTATTTTACCAAAATTTAGGATTCTAACATATACCCTATTTTTCATTTCTTAAAGCTTTTTGATATCTTATTATCGTAGATAATATGCTTAATTATTATTCGTATTATATACTCAATGCATTATTTATTTATAAAATTATGTTAATTAAACATAATTAAACAATTGCAAAAAACACGAAACCCACAAATATTGAAACTTGAATATGAGAAGATCTGGTCAATGTGAAAGAAGAGGAAAATTCAAATTAATATTTTTAATAGAGCTGAAAAAAGTGGACAATTTTTAGTATAATGCATTCATAAATACTAAATGTTCTATGAAATATTTTTTTAAAGGTATAAACTTTCATGTTTGCTCTCCTATTATTTTTTCTTATATCTGTAATACATCTGGAAGACTGTTAGAATACTGGATGGAATTTATTATTTATTTTTGACAAAATAGTCCCGAAAATAAAAATATAACTTTTACACTCAATCAAACTTGAATAATAATGGTTCAACGAAATTAAAATAGAAATGAGATTAAAAAAAAAAGATTTTCACGCAGAGTTGAATAAAAATTAAAAACACTAATTTAAGTTTTCCTGATCTTTCAGTCTGAAGGGTATCTTAATTAAAAAGGGAATCTAGAATTCCGATGCAGCCATATAAATATGAAATGGCGAGGAAGGATGTGATTCATTTATTATGATCTTCATTGGAAAAATATTCTCTGATGTTCAGAAAATTACGGAAAATAAGTATATTCAAAAGAAATCAGGCACCTTGAAAGGTCAGTGACTTGAAAGATGCAGAAATGACGTTAATGAAATCATGACAGTTCAACATACGAAAAAAAAAGGGAAAACCATTGACAATGAAAATCAAAAATACCACAAATCGCTCTACGAATAGATTGATTCCAAATAAATCCTTTCATTATTCCTCTCAGAAAGTGTTTTTCTTAGTTGTCTCTTTAAAGAAATATAGAATCTCCTCCCCCCCCCACCAGAAATGAGCAGAAAATATGAATTAATTATCAGTAAGTCTAAGCTAAAGGCTTTCGTTTATGAATCAATAAATTTCCATTCTTAAGGAATAGAAATGATATGTAAACAAGTTTCTTGAAAATTTAAAAAGTACTCATGCAGCAAAAAATAAATTAATCAAGATCTTTAATGTTCCGAAAATATATAAATATTTTTCGGTAGAACATAATTGTGGAAAATAATTAAGAATAAAAAAAATTTTCATTACTATTGCAACTTTCTGACTACAAAATTAAATTATTATGAAAATGTTAACTTAAATAATTTATAAAATACATAATTAAATGAATCCGCACTCCATTAAAACTTCTCCTTTGAAATGCGGATAAATAAATTTGAATCATTATAATCAATTTTTCATTATATATAAATATATATATACACATATATATCTGGCGAACATTATTTAAACTAAATAATATTTGTCTTTCAGACACAAATCATTTCAATTAAAAATTAAAACAAAAATGCAAGTTGCTTAATTACATGTGTTAAATCATAATTAAATTTATAATCGGTAGTTTTCGTTTAAAAATTAGTCTGAATATACCAGTGTACTTATTTACAAATGATTTTTTTTTTCAAATTTAAAAAAGATAATGTTTCTTAAAATAACCAAAGACCTCTGAAATATTTCAGTGTAAATTGTATTAGGTATTTTAATTTCATGTAAGTGCAAAGCACATTTGTTTTACATAAATTGATAAATATTAAAATTTTAAATATGTACATTTATTTACATATGTTATTCGAAATACTATCATTCAAAATCAAATTTTTATAAACTTTCTGGAATTTACAATTCATGATTATTGGAATTTATTCATCATATTTGAACCAAATCCTCTTTAAATATATGCAACAATTAGGAATGTATGGCTTATTATGTATCTTAAGCAGGGATATATATATATATATATATTAATATAAGGTATAAATAAAGCGTAAAAGAAACATATATAATATGAATACATAATTATTGCAATAAAAGTAAAACTAATAATTCTTACTAATCAGTCGAACTTTGTTGTGGTGAACTCAAACTATAGTGAAATCTCTATTATAATGAATTTATTCACTGGTCCCAGCTGAATACTTGTATAACTTTCGGTATTTCAAACGCTAGAAGAGAATTGCAGAGAAGATGGATGCCCACATTGAATGAACTGATATTTCCCCTCCACGGTTTTTTCTTTTTTTAGTTTTTTAAAGGCAAAACTACACATACGTAAAAGGATCCCAAGAGACAGAATTCCTTAAATTCCGCCTCAACTCCTACTCTTTCAACTTTTCCACCGTTTCTAAAATTCAAATCCTGATCCAAAACTCAAGAAAACAGTGTTACTCTTTCCCCACTCTCTCACCCTCCGGATGATTCTAGAAATTCTTGCGTTTCTAATACCCAGACAGATCCTTCTGTCTAGGTATTAGAAACGCAATCCTGCGTCCTGCTAATAATCCCCCGAAACAGTTCGTAATGCTCTCACTTGACATCTTGAAGATTTAGATCTTTGGCATGATTCATAAAAAATTCAAATTAATGTAGATAAAACAAATGGATTCAGCGTAAATCGTTTCATTTAACTAAATGAAACGATTTAATTAAATGAAACTCCGAATGGAACGTAGAATTAAAGGAACAACTTTACAACTCCATTTATCGTTCCATTCTATGTTATAATAGCTTAGAATGGAACTATGCAGCAAATACAAAAAAAATATCATTAAATTCACCTAAAGTGATACCATGAGAAATATTTGAATGCTAAATAGTATATAAGGGACAAAGAAATTTATAAAGCCAACCAAATCCTAACATGAAACATATCGTCAAATAATTCTATACCACTCTAGCAATCATGAATATTGATAACCTGAAATCACTCAAATATGTTGAAGTAAATCTTATTGTGAAAGGACCAACAAAAATACTAGCTAATTTTCATAGACCTACACGAATTATTTCTTAAATAATAATTTATCTATCCCCATGGAATTTTTTTTAAATTAATGGTAAGTAATTCGACTTGCTTGCACTGGTCACAGGTTCTATTCTCCAATATTTCTAAACATCTCGAATCCTAATTTCTCCCCCAATAAATCTAAGAAGGCAGTTCTTTTACACAGAAATAAATTCTTAATTACTTATGATAGTCACAGGAAGCATGTAAAAATCAAACCCTCTACCCTTTGTAAGCACAGTTTTTACAGGCAGAAGCTAGTGATTAAATTCGCGAATTGAATGCTCGAGTCTTGATCCAAAAGATGTAAGAATAGATTCTTAAAAACAACATTCCGAAAAATTACCGAGTGATGATCTCTGCCTAGAAAAAACATCTGAACGATGTAGATAAACTACATTGAGGGAAAAAACAGCATACAGACCAAGAAATTTTTAAAATTGTTCATTTTTCAATAAAATATCCCCATTGTGTCAAATAATTATATATATATATATATATATTACCACTGTTCAAGGAGTATCTGTTTCAGGTATTTGGTGTTCTTCGGAGATTACCATCTTACTGCGATATATCTTTCCAAAACATCCCACACATATTCAATGAGATTTAAATTAGGGGAGTTCACGCTACCTAATCCATTCTGCCATATCCTCATTTCTAGAAAATTCTCAACAGCGGAGATCCTGTGTAGATTTGTATTGTCGTTCATAGAAATAAATTCTGGACACGTGGCACCTTGGAAAGGATGCCCGTGTTTGAAGACAATTTAATCGCGATTACGATATGCGGTAAATAAGCCGCTGTAGAAAATATGGAGCTCCATTCGTCCGTTCAACATAATACATCCCCACACAAGCACTCCAGGTCCTCTCCAATGGTCTCTTTCCCTAATGTTAGTGGAATGAAATGGTTTCTGAATCTCCCTCCATATCAACTGGCGTTGAAATGCGCTACTCGGACCGAAATAACACTCATTATTAAGCAGAACGTTATACCATTGAGGAGAAATCCAGTCTTTGTGCATTCGACACCACTCTAAATCGTGTTATCGGTGAGTTCGTACTTCTTCTGTTACAGCGTTAGTCTCATTATTTAATATCCACACCACGTATGTCGCTTTGTTCGATATATATTTAGGCAAATGATTCCAAATAAGTCTTAAGTATCCACCTAACTTTCAACCCGTTCACTCCCTGTGTATCACATGCGATACACTCGCGTTTGCTCTCATGTGCCCAGTGTATGGATACGCTTTGAGAATGCCTACTGCAAACCAACGTATCAATAGAGATACTCTTGATGAAAATGTTTTATTTGATTTTTTAAATGTTACTATAGGGCGTTACAATACCACGAAATCTATGAATGGGATACGAAGCTTGGATTTTACTTCTGGCTACCAGGAGCGGCTGATTGTTAAAAGCACGTGTTCCAGCACGGCGTTTTAAATGTAATGGCATGATTTAAAAGGTGCACTTGCTTTTGGTTTGCTTTTTTCTCTCTTGCTTGCTTTTTAGAAGTTCGTATCAGAATTTATGGAAGTTTTGGGATTAGGCTTTTGGTAGCAGATGATGACAGCTGTTCGTTTTATTCGGTCGGTTTTTATTTGTAGTGACAGTCATGACGAAAAGAAAGTATATATTTAATACTTAGGTTTGTGAATTAATGAATGAATCTAACAGTGATGTTAGCGTTTAAAATAATCCAAATCTGTACATAGACATTAAAGGAAAAAAGAGGATGAAAAAGATGCTCCATTTGTTCAAAGTCTTGCGTGAAGCGTCAAAAGTTGACAAAATATGTGTGAAAGACATGTTACGTTGGACTATGCATTGAAGAATTTTTTTATAAGAGTACCATAGAGCAAAATAAGATTCATTTTTATATCTTAATATTTCATGCAATGGTACATCATTACACCATAAAATTTATGTAAAAAATTTAAGTATCTTTTGTATTTTCTTAAAAGATATGGTTTCTTATGTAATAATTTTATGTATAAGGCATACAAATTTCAATTAAAACTTTTTTTTCTTTCATATGCATTAAGTTGAATGCATTTTAAATAATATATGTAAAAAACAAAATATTCTAATGAATAGCCGAATTTCGAGGAATTTTTTTCGCGAATTAGGCTTAATATCTAAAATCGTCTAAGCCCAGCATGACACTCCGCGGTAAGAAGCCGCTGCTCCAGAGAAACATTTATTTTTTTCTCTCTCCGGTAGTGAAATGGAGGTAATTTTCGGTCAAACGTTCATTTCTTTACTCACAGTCTTTTATTAAAGCTTGCTTTCATAGCTTTCTAGAATAGTTTGATTCTATGTGATTCAGAACTAGAGTTACAGGAATTTTAATATTAGTCTGTGTCAACTTTTAGAAGTGGAAATAATAATCTGCGAACGGAAAGGAAACTTTAATATTTGTTTACATTAATATTGTACGTAATATATTGCGATAAAAATATCTTCCAACAGACAAGATGAATTTTGAAAACAAAATATCAAGCTTTGAAATATTTAAGTTCCTTTGATTAAATCTGAGAACAAGTTTCATTCTCATATTTAGCCTCAAATTTACGATCATGTGTTTGTTTACAATTTAATCATGCAGTAGAAATTCTTGCATTGTAAAAAACTTATACTTTTATAACTCTTATTTGATAAAATATTTTCTCAAATAAAATGGTAAAAAGTATTGGTAGGAAAAAGAAATGCCAATTTCACGGTAACCAGTTCTGTAGAAAAGCAAAAATCATTATGAATAATAATGCAGTAATGACAGCAAGTTCCTCGAAGTTGGAAAATGCACTTCCTCAAAATTTCAAAAATGAATGAACCAGTGAGCGGAAACAGAATTCTAGATATGTAAAAATTGCCATTTGGTATCAAAATGTCTTCTTGTTCTAATTGCTATGAATGCAACTTGATTCTTAGTGAAGATTCATGTAAAGATTATCTTAAGATTTTACCGTAACATGTACGAATTTAATTTTTGATATAATTTGCTTTTTGTAAAAAGTTAAAAAAAATCTGCGATAAACAAAATATTTGTGTATAGAATGAGGCAAATTGTCAATGTGGTTTCAGCAACTAATAAACTTTGCACTACCTTAAATTCATCTAAACTCGCCAAGCTGTACATAAATCTCACAAAAAAAGTTTTTGTGAAAGCTGCAATAGTAGTAGCAGAGGAGTCTATATTATAACAAGGGAGCAGATAAATTACTTAGAAAATTGAAAAAAAGTGAATGTGGTGTTTCTATGGAAGAAATGTGTCTGCGTAGAGGCCATTCATAATTAAAGAGCTTTGTTGTAGCTTTATCTGTGGATACTGGTTAAGTATTGCACCTGAAAGTACTACATCATACTATATTACAAGTGAAAAGCTAAAAAATGCTAAATAATGATAAATTTTAATCTTGACAAATGATCATGCATGTCAATTCAATATCTACTGCTAAAATGGAAACAGTCAGTACATGGAGGATGCATCAGATATCTGTAATTCGACGAAAATTGCAGTACACTAAATATTATGAAGATAGTGATTCTAAAGAATTCTAGTGTATACGGAAAACTTATGGTTGTAATAGTATTATAAAACTAAAGTGTATCGGTCATATATGCGAAACAGATCATGGTCTCATTTGCGAAAGCTAAAAATCCAAACTAAATTTCTTTCTGGAAATGGAAAGGTAACATATTCTTTTAAAGACAGTTTCGAAAACTACTATGGATTAGCTATTCGTACTAGTGAAAAAAAATTTACAATGTATGCAGAGAAATATCATAGTTGTGTTGTTTCATTGTGCTTCGAATGCAAAACATCCTGCACGGGCAATGTCTTATTATTAAGGAAAGTTGCCGTTATTATCAGTGGGTCTTACTCATGGTAGAATACAAATAAAAGAAAAATATCCTGGTTTCCCAAATGATATCCTTATTTTAATAAAGTCAATATATATATAAAGCTGTGGTTTAGAGATATATTGGATAAATTCTTACGTATCAAAACCAAACATGCCAAAGCATCTTTTAACTAAGTTATACGGCAAAGAAATATGTGACATTATTAAACTAGATAAACATTGAAAATCCGGGCTTTCACATTATAGAGATACGAAAAGTTGGATAAGAACAGAAACAAGCGTTCCAAACCCGTACACCTATTGCATGTAAATTTTTAAATATCACCAGGAAGGAAAATATAATTGTTTCAAGTGATACAGATGGGGAAGTTTGCAAAGCAGGAGCCTCTTAATATTTATTTTTTTATTAATTAGGTAAGAATTTAAAAATATAACATTGAAAGTCTAATACGTAGTTTTAGGTGTTTCTCTAAATCAGGATTGTGTAATATTTTGCTTACGCGCAAGACATCGAATTCCAAAAACATTAAGCATGCTATGTTATGAAATTTCATGGAATACTCTAAGAGAATGAATTTAGGATTTTAAACTCACCTATTGTTATAATTATATTCTTTCTGTTACTTTTCACCTTATTGTTGATACAATATATAAGTTATCATAAATTTTTATGGTTTTACTATGAGTTAAAAAATATCAGAGTTATAATAAAAATAGAGGTACAAATTCTGAAGTTATCATAATAAAATTTACAGAAATAAAGTATCTTTAGTTTTGAGATTTTGCACAAATGCCATTTACTGCTATACTTATGTCTATTTTGAGCTAAGAATCTAAAATTATATGCCTATTTTACGTTTTATTTAAGGTTTTTATCCGCAACTTATAGTGCAATGTATATAAGAAATAATTCTTTCAATTATTTTTAAAAAGTTCACTTTGAAGGTAGACCGATATATTAGGGATAAATACGTAAACAAAATATTGCAAATTCATATCCGGAACACTCCGTAATCAATTTAAATAAAAAAAAAGTTTACACTTCTCCTAATGGAGCTAAGACTTTGCCAAGAGTTTATACAGGAGTTGTTTCAATTTTGAAGAAAACAATCAACTTTGAAGTTCTTTTGTTCCAAGTCATAATATATCATGAAGAGCTTTAAGTACAAACGTTTCCTGAATGAGTAGTTACAGTAATGACTTTCGATATAAAGGTAACTAATGGCATCTTGTCCAAATCACTTTATCTTGAGAATTTTTAATACTTTTGGACGAAATGGATAGTAAGTACATTGATATATTTCTGCATAATAAGGGTCACTGGCTTTTATTCTTGAATAGAAGAAAAATTGATGAATAGAGAAAATGAATAGAGTGCAAAAAATAACATATTGAGATTTGGAAGAAGACAACATGTTTAAAAAAATCCTTTCCATTATTTCAATGCGAGAATATAAATGTTTTCAACGCAGTGTTACAAGGAAAGTAAAATGTCGTATTTACATCATCAAATGATATAGTGTGTTTTGAAAATAAATTAAAAGTTCTCACGAATATTTAGAGAAAGGTAAATTGCTCCATTTCAAGCATTTAAAACAGTATTGGACCCAAAAACGTGGAATACTTCAGCATTTTAATAAGAAAAAAATGGATAAAAGTTTTGATGAGCGTTTTTAAGAAGTCAGAGAAAATAGTCTTCTTACTCCAAACCATGTGCATCATGAGCGGAGAGCGGGGTTGTACTCCCAATATCTGTCACTGTACGTCGTCTCAAAGAAATGTATATCAACGAACTCAACTTGAAACCTTGCTGCTATAGTTCAAATGAAGTTATTATATTTAAAAAGCAAGGGACTAATATGGAGCAATAAATTCGCAAATCTGACCTCTGATTGGAAGATCTCGAAAGAGAGAAATCCAATTTATTATCTCGACACAAACGGATAACTATGAAACACCTGCCTGAAATAGAAACTAATTTGACACATGGAATAGCTTACCTGTAACGTGATGCCATAAAAAATATAGCATTTTCTGTTCTCACAATCATTAGCTCTATATATTCATGCAAACTAGCGTTCTATTCCATGAATTAAATAAAATTGAGAAATAATTTAATTGATAATTTGAAAAAATAATCTGATTGCCAGACTTTACAAAATTTTCAAATGCGAACTAAAGTCGCTATTCTAAGTTGAGAATAAAAAGCTCCACTTATAACTTTTTTAGCCTTAAAAATCTATAAATACCTAAATATAAATGACCAGGGTCTTAATCCTCTTAGTCAAAAAGATGGGTGAGGATAACATCTTCACCAGAAGTATCTAAGAGAGGTAGTTAAAAATGGGTGAATCTGCGCAAATACAGCCACTGTTAGTTTCTACATTAAGATAATATTAGTTACGAATTGGTCTAATAAAGTTCATTACGTTTATAGCGTGGAAAAAAAATCTTTTTTATATGAAAATTAGATAAATTATATATCCAGGAATAAACGTTTGTATACAAGAACAACCAATGTCAGTTTTCATTATCAGTGAGAACATGAAGTTTCAGACATAATATTCGGTTTTAGTTCATGAAATTTAAAATTCTAATTCGTAGCATAATGAAACTTTGACATTAAGTATTTTCTGTTCTAAGCAACCAAAATAAAAAAAATATATATTTGACAGATCTTAGCTTTTAAAATGAATTTGAAAAATGCATAAAGCTTTATTTAAATGGCATAATTTTTTTTAATTCAATATAGACAATCCGGATAACGTCAATTATCGAGATCCGTCTCCTCAATACGAATATATATGCATATATGTGGCTCTCTGATACCTTCATTATACTGTGTCCTTGATAACTTGACAATTTTCTCTCAAAAAATTGCTGACCCTTGGTCTAGTGAGTCTTGAGAATTATTAAAAGAATTATTATTATTAATATTATATATATATATATAGTTGATAATTTTAATCTTTTTCAATTTAATTTTAATACAAATGTTATTCCAGATATATCATTTTGTTCTTCATGTTTAAATTTGATTAAAACTAATGATAACTCTCAAGAAACAGATTTCTTAGTTGGAAATTTAAAAATTGTTGATAATGGTATTTTTGTTATACTTATAAGAGAGATGAGAGAAGAATTATTGTTTCCAAATTAATGAAGTGCCATATTTTTGAGAATAATTTAAGTCTAAATATTTTAGGAATAAATTATATAACTATTTACTGTGAACTATTAAATTTGAATTTGGCTGTCAATTTTCAAAGTAAATTGAATAATTTTTATATTACTAATGTGGAAAAAAGGAATCATATTAGTTTTTAAAAAGAAATTTAAAATTGTAAAAATTATTAATGCACAACTACTTTTTTTTTAAATTCTAAATTTTTTTTATTTTTCTTGTTATTTCTTTAGCTTTCATTTTTTTTTTTGTTCTTCGCTTAACATTCCCTCATTTCTCTCTTTTTCTCTCTTACATTTTTGTATTTTATTTTTACGTATTTCTTTAAGATAAATAGGTATTCCTTACTGAATTGTGCGTCACAATAAAAGTCCTTACTCAATACGGAGTAATTCTAATGTCAAACTATTTTTCATTCTTTTATCAATTTGCTTAAGTTAATTTTTAATTTTCAAAATTTGTTAAATAATTTTCTTTCAATAGCATTTCAGTTTTATTTTTGTTAAGTAATTTTAAGTAAATATTTTTTTTTTTTTTTTTTTTTTTTTTTGGTTTTCATTAAATCAAGTTTTTTACTGGTGTGGTTTTATTTAAATCAATCTATAAGATTTTACTTTGGTCATGAATATATTCATGTCGTAAGAAAGCTATGTAGTGATTAGAAATTCTGTAATATTTTCTGTTTTGTAGTTGTTTTCCTAATTAAAAAGTTTGTTTTATTTTATCGCAATTTGTTCAATTCTTTTCCGACTTATGTATTTAATTTTTTTTCTGCTATTGATTTTGTGTATTATTCTTCAAAAAGTTTCAATACGTTATTTTGCTATTATTATTGCAAATTTGGAATTATTTTATATTACACTATATATTAGATTAATAGATTACTTTTGAATTTGTTTTACTCATTTTAATTATTGTTTTTTAATCTATGATATTCTGTGTTTTTGATGTTTAGTGATGAGTAAATATGTATTTTGTAACAAATTTGAAGATGTGTGTGTTTACTCTTTATACTTACTTTTTACTGTGGATGAAATTTTGAATAGTCTGACTTTTTTTTCATTTGTTATTAATATTTTAAAAAGTATAATTCACTGAAAGTGAGGTTTTGATCAGTATCTATGGATATAAATGCAAATTACTTCTGGAATTATTATTCAAATTATTACTTCTTACTAATACTATTCCAAAATCTGGAATAGTATTAGTTATATTACGTCCATTAATCTAAATTTTACTTCTTTATCACTAGGTTTCATTTTAAACTGTTTGGTTTCTAATATGAAGCATTGAACTTTTAATTTTTAGGTTTTTAAATTTTACCTTGCTTAACAATTTATGTGCATAATATCTGATTCGCATAAATATTAATTTGATTATAAGTGATATCTATAAATAATTCATTTCTTCTCTTAATAGTTTTGCTTTTTTTGGATATTCATATAATATCTGTTTGTGAAATTTATTATTTGTGTCCTATGTACACACACAATCACACACACAATCACACACACACACACAAACACACACACACACACACACACCACACACACACACACACACACACACACACACACATATATATATATATTCTTAATTATTAATGTTAAAAGATGCAGTTATTAACATGTATATGAAGTTCAATGTTGATATTTCTCATTCTCATAGCACTATGGGCAACGTTCTTGTAATAGTAAAATGGTCTACAGTTTGCAGCATTTTCCCTAGGTTTTGGAGGCTGGTCTCAGTTGTGAGCAATGGAACAGTGGCGTGTGTTCCCAACGAAAAATTTGAAAGAATTTATGACGGCTCATAACCGTCTGGCAGAGCATTTCAATCGCATTCGAATTTTTTCGAACCCTGACTACACGCTCCGTAATTCAGCACATCCAATGAATAAAGACTTGGAATAATATGTGTTTATGATATACGTGCAAATATGTTAAAAATGTTGGTTTTTCAGATACAGCATTGACAATTTTATTGGCAATATCCAAGAGTGGCTGATATCTTAGATTTGCTTATGGCTACTTTTAACAGTAATCATATACTATATGATACTTAAAATTTGCAATATTTGATCTTATTTCTTTGAGACGTATTCAGAAGCGTACACACATATAGTCTATTTCTATAACCAATTATATCTGTGAAGCTGTTCAAGAATGTAACAAAGACCCTATTTGAATAAAAGATATCAAATATTTGCATATTGGAACATTATTCACTATTTTGAGTCTTGTGTGACATCGTCGATGAAATAACTTGTTAATTAAAGATTTAGACTAAAAAATAGAGAATTTTAGTGCTAACTACATTATTGCAGTACATATGAAAGAGAAAACATTCTATGTTTAAGGGATTTTATTAAATATCGATATCTCATACAGAAATTCTTCAATATAATAATTTCCGTTTCAATAAGTAACATATTCAAACTAGAGCAACATTATGATCTCAAACTAAATACTTACTCTACAGTGATGAATAAAATGTTGATAAACGTTCAAGAGTTTTCAATTCGAATACAGAAAAGAGAGTAGATTTCGTAAAGAATAATAATTTGTGTCTAGAATAATATTTTAATTATAGAATTAAAATGGATAAAACCCCAAACAAATGTAGAACAATGCATTAAATTTCAAATTACTGTTTTACACATCGAAAATCAATATCCAAAAATTTATTTTTTCAATGAGAAAATCTTCTTAATCTACATTTACAGGAAACTGAAAACAAAATTTTATATATAGTGAGTCTGCAAAATCAATATGTGCTCAATTAAACGAAGAGTTTTCTTTCTTCTACTAACTTAACATGAATGAGATTAATTTTGTCAGCAAGAGGAAATATTAGTCATTAAGCAAGTACTTAATGTGACTTAGTGTGTAAATGTTTTATTTCTTATGCACTGGGTTGTCCTTGATTCTAGATTTAGGTTTCAAGTTGTGTTTAGTTTCAAATCGATTATTGCTTTTATCACAATTAACAAAATTTAGTAATCTATTTTGTCTTGTGAATAGGGGGATCTACAATTATAACAGATGCGGAGTTTTGAGCAATGGTTCTTGGTGTGTCCATATTCTCAACATGTTACACACAGCATTAAATAAGTAGAAATAAATGTACGGATGCATTCGAGTTTTAAATAATTATGCGTGAACTTGGGCATTGAAATATGTGAAAATATAATAGTAAATCATGGTATTGTAATGATTATTAGGCTTGTAGTTAAATTTGAAGTTGAGAAACTCAAATCATTCAAAGATTTATTTTTTTCATTTTAAGGCATTCTTGATAAATTCTGCCTTATACGTTTGATCTTCAGTAAGTAGGAGAAACCGTGGACTTTAGATTTTGGATAGCAAACTTATTTATAAATCTTGAAATGTTTTATTACTGCTTTATTTTACTATTACATCACGTTGGGATTAATCTTACTGGGAATGAAAGAACTTCGGAATAAAAAGGCTTCAAACTGAATATAAGGAACATTTTCAGTAGTTTTCTTAACGTCTTCAGTGTTTTACTTTGCAGTTCTCACCCAACTATTAGGATCTTATTTCATTCTTTTTGAATTGTCATCTTCATATATTAATCAGACTCCCACTTATGTAAATTTAATTTCTTTTATTTGTAGCTCCTTCTTCTAATTCTTTGAAAGTACAGTGGCTAGGGAGAATAATAAATCACGTAATGTATTTTATGTAATTGACTGAATATTTTAGATCAATAAATTTATTTTAGATTCAACTCGTGATAAATTAGTGGCAAATAATAAGTAAGCTTGCATTTGAATTACTATCAAACTGGTGCCTACAGTGAACAACATAAATGATGGTTACCATTAATATTTTCATGATGTTACGCCAAAATAAAAACACTCGGTAAGAGAAGAAATTAAAGAAGCTATAGCTTAGAAGTGATGTAGAAAAAGTGTCAAAACGTTGGCGTGCATGTTATTTTAATGGACAAACAAAAATATGCCAAATTCAAGAAAATCTCTTGTAGGCTATTTTCTTTGTGCTTCCTGGGCTGCAGTTTCTACACGATTAAGTGAGCAATGACCGGACCTGAAATCGTGAAAACACAAAATTATGGTAAGACAAGAAAGTACTGAATAAGAGACTCCTAGAGGACTAGATAAACTTCGGTAAAGTGCCATTTAGAAGTCTAAACAAAATAAGAATTTCTCCTGCATACTCAGAAGTCATATCTGAAATAAAGAGGCCCACACAATAACGGTGGAGCTTTCATTAGGTATTAGGCCAAGCAAAAGGGAAATTTCTCCATTATTCAGAGAAGCCCTTCTTAAAATCAAAGGAGTTACACTCAATAATATAATCTCAATAAGGAAAACGTATAAGTTAAAGAACTTCATGTAAAATATATAGCAGTTTTTTGAGGATGACATGGCAGCCTAAATAATCAAAAAATAAGCATAAGGAACAAAATTCTTTTATAATCAGAATTTGCTCGCATGCTTCTACAACGAAAATTATCGCAAGGATCGACAAGAAACGAAAATAATTCGATTTCGAGTAGACAAAATTTCAGATAAAGATGAATCTTAAAAAATACATACATAAATAAATAAAATAAAAATACTTAAAATGCAATAACTTGCATCATCCAGTGTTTTTAACCGAGAGTGCCGGACGAAAACTTCAGAGGAGATCACAGAGAGAAACTCAAGCACTATATCACAAACTAGAGAGTGAATGAAAGACCAACATCACTTCGCTGGAAATGTATTGGAAGATATGAATCTCCACAATGGCTTTTGTTGTTTTTCGAATCTATAGTGAAGCAGATTCAAAAATATAAGATTGAAGAAATTAACCGTTTATTGAATTTGGATTCATGGGGCATTTCCTTCTTCGAATTCAATGCTTTTCTTACACTAGTTTACGCAAAAAGACCAATGTGCTGTTTCAGGCTAAAGAAGGTCAAAACAGTGTGGTCCTGCTATATTCAGTGATACGATCGCGAAGCCGATTCAAATAATTGATAAAGTTCCTGTAGTTGATGGTAAGTTTACAATTCAAATGGGTTTAAAAAGGCTAACTTGTTCTTTCTCTTTCACTTTCAGTAACTTTTTGTTGATAATTCTCAATTCTGTTTTATAGCGGGATAAATAGAATTATATAAGTAAAAGGAGATGAAATTTTGAAGAATAATAATTTAAAAATATACAACTGAAGTAGCACATTAAAAATTAGTTAAAATTGTACAAGTTTTAAGTATGATTTGTGATATTGTATTTATAATTTTTTTTTTATAATCTTAAATTCTTATCTTATTTTTCAAAGCAGTGAATGCAACTACAAAAACTCTCCCTTTCCAAATGCTTCATGGGATAAATGATTTTATGTTGTTTTAATTTATTCTGCAAAATATATCTAAAAGTTAACATTTTAAAAATATTACACAAAATTAAACAGGTCGTACTTAGAAATATCTGTTCTCAAGAGCTTAAATAATTATTGCAATAATTATTTTTTATTTTACATTTTACTTCCATTTTTATTGATTACTACTACATTATTATTGAAATCAAGAATGATATGTCATTTTTTGTAACTTTTTTTACAAAAATGAAATTTATCCTTTTCATTACTTACTTAAAAGCAAATAATGTATATTTCTAATTTTTGAATTAGATAATGTATAATTATACTGCAATTTTAAATTATTTTCTATAAATAAATTTTATTTAAATTCGGTAATTTATTATTTCTTTACGAAAAGCGTTTATCACAGATTTAAATTGAATTTGTATTTTTTATTTATACTTATTAAACTATTGTTACTATATTTCGTTCGTCTTTTTTGAACCACAAAGCTGGTTATCACTTTTGTGTGTTTGTATAGAAACGAAAAAGAACATTTAAATATATATACATGTTGTACAGATATGTGTATTCATAGTATTTCTACAGGTAATGTTTTTTTTTCAAGAATTTAATCTTGAAATGCTTTATAAATACAGTTTTAAATTAAAATCTTGAAGATGTTTATCGTTAAATACATAAAGCTCCTGTACATTCATATGTGTATTAAAAATTTTAATTTAAATTATTATATTTTGAAACACAATATAACTTTTTCAATTTTGAACACAAAGCAGAATGTTTATAGTTCGTTTTCTGAGTAAGAATAGTCTCTTTTAGATATTTAACTTGTTTAATATTCATCTTACAATTTCGAGAAACTACAATAGTTTGAAGATGAAAGCGTTAAATGTTTTGTTTTGACAATATAATATGACGCAACTTGGTTGTATAGTAACATGACTTTAATTACAACTTATTTCTTGAAATTTATTCATTTAAATTAACTTGTTACTTTTATAAAAATTATAGATAGAACACATTGCACATTGATATCCTTATAATTAATTAAGTTCTTGTCAAAAAAATATTGAAAAATTTTGAACTTTTGTTATTAGTTTTTGTTCCACTTCCACACATCTTCAAATATTGTAATTAAATAATTAAAAACTAGAATACTATCAAACAAAGAGTACTATTAGAGTATTATCAAAGAATGTTTTCTGAATCAAATTGATATTTGTGTGTGAAAAAAATATTTTTGATTATTTTTATTACACAATCAGTTATGATTTCTCAATCCATACCATTCGCAAACCACTTGCCATTTTTCTTTGAATTGTATACCCCGTTCACCATTATATGGCACTGATACTTGCAAGGCTTACTTATGGGAGAAAGGCAACATATGTATAGATAAATAATAAAATACAAAAGTATGTAAACACTCTTTCTCAGTACAACATACTTTCTGTTGTAAAGAGAAATAAGTTGTACCTTATCATTCAATGAAAAAAAAATATAGGTATATTTTTAAATACCTTAACTCTTGAACATTATAATGACCATTCATTTTGAATTTGCTGGTTTACTTAAAAGCATTATCATTGGTAGCTATAGATCCATAAATGTTAAATGCAGGAAAATTTTAGTTTTAATTAACATGATAGTGGGAATCTTCTTGGCACAGTTTCATCCGATAAGAATTATAAACAAATTTACCTACTAAATAAAATTAGATCTTCATTTATCCCCAAGTGTACATTTGAACTGAATCATATTGAAAAGATGATATGCATTAATTCTATTTTGTCATAGAAATGTGTTACGTATTTTTGAATCAGTGATTGATGGATTTATTTGTTTCATTACTCTTGCTAACAAGACATTTTTGAAAAAAGATCATTTGATCCAAGCAGTTAAATTTTTCTATTCTCTGAAGACATCGAATTAATTCAAGATTTTTTTAAAATTAGAAATATTTGCTCATTGATAATAATGTACGAAATTCCTCATTTGAGCTAGGAAATATAGATCATATAGATATTGGATTATAATTTGTTGAAACTGAAATGAAATATCCAAAACTCTGACTGGAATTTTTAGAAACATTGGAAAACATAATTTTTCTAGCCATCAATATATATATATATATAATTAAGATACGTGACTATTAGCTCAAATATTTAATGAAAAATAGCTTTCCAAAAACTATCAATCGAACTTTCATCTTCCAGAAAAAAGTCGCTGCATTGATTGTCAGAATTGTAAGTCGAAGCGGTATTGCTAACAATCCATTTGATTAATACATATATATTTTCGGAATATATATTACGCTTTCAAATTTTTCTTTTGGTACATTATTTCACAAGTCTCATAAAAAATTCAATAAAAATAATATATATTGTAATAAAAATAATATATATATATATATATATATATATATATATATATATATATATATA
>BMAW01089040.1:197970-240290 GCA_019974015.1 Nephila pilipes | reverse complement strand
ATATATATATATATATATATATATATATATATATATATATATATATATATATATATATATATATATGTGTGATTTACAATAAGCTACAAGGGGGATATATTTTAATTCATTATAAAATAATTATGATACAGGAGAATAATTCAAAATACCCTAGACGACTAACTACTCAATTTATTCAAACGCTCCCACTAAGGTTCTCTATTCAAACTGCCTAGTTAAATATTTTTAGACGTAATAGATTTTTTTTAACCACAAAAGTATTTTTCTCAGCTTTGTTTAATATTATCGGAATTTTCATGTTGATGAATGCTTAAAATTTTGTATGTATCAACAATCATAAATGTTCTAAATAGAAACAGAACGTATCATTATATTATTTTCTTCTCACCAAAATTCAAATCAAAGTTGCTGATATAAGATTACTATTTAAGATATGGATTACTTATTGATATACGCAAAAAAAATTTGAGCTTACAATCAAAACCTTATATAAGAGTATTAAATGTTTCTTTATTATTTTCATTAAAATAATTGACTGATATTATTTCAACAAAAATTAAATCCAACTGTGACGCCCGCCCTACCCGGGCTTCATCTTGTGCCATCACTAGATTCAATTATTAAACACTACGACACAAATAATCAAAGAGTCACCAGAACAATCTTTAAGCAATTTATTAACATTATTTACTATGACAACAACTCTCTATGCTCTCCCGGGTAAGCTTTGTAATACCTTAGTTCAACCCACCAATAGTAATCTAACAGACTCTTACCACTAATCCTTCCTCGACTGCAACTACGACTCTGGATCAACTGTAGAGAACAACAGCAAAGTAACGTCTTGTAGCAATCTTTAATCTAATCCTTTAATTCAATCAGCTTATCTATAGCTTCAGCTTCACTTCTCCTACAGCCTCTCTCTTTCAACCTCTCTACTCCTTCAGCCTTTCTCGCTACTTTTAGTCGGAGTTTATATATTTCCTAACTCACCCACTTCACTTCATTTCTAACTGCTTTACATAATAATTTTACGTATTCACATTTCAATTTTGGTTGGGCAAAGGTTGTTTAGCAAAAGCAATCAGTCTCAATTAAAAGTCCCCAAGGTTAGTGAAGAGAAACCGAAATTAGCCCAATGTCACACAACTCTAAAAATTGTATTGCATATATAAAATATATATGAAAACTTGGAATCATATTCATTCTAAATTGCCCTTACTAGGTTGTTAAGCTACTGTCAACCCTGGCCTAAGAAGACCCATCCGGTGGTTTCTACCTCGATTCATGTTTTTTCAAAGAACCTGAGGTTTTAATTACTTTAATTAGATTGTATTACATCACTGTATATGTCTTATTTAGTTGGTCAGAAATTATTACAATTTAGGTGTCATAAAGTGAAATTCATGTTTGAATGCATACATGTATGAGAAATAAATAAAATTATATCAGAAAAAAATTATGTGGATGTATTTAATTAATAATATGAAAACTTGCACAAATATTTACAGTAAATTTTAATAGTTTTCTAACATTTTATCAACAAAGTCACAGAAATATATACTGCTGTTTGTAGAAAATGCAACACCATGAAAGAATCATCAGAATCAAATGAAATTAAATGCAGAAACGACTTGTACTGATACAAATAAATGATGAAATTTTCAAAACAAAAGAAACAAATTAAGCGTCCGAAATCAGTATTTGGTGCAGCCACCATGCGCTGCAATAAGTGCTGCTATACGACGTGGCATGGAGTCAAACAGATGTTGAATATCTGCTTGAGGAAGAGAATTCCATATCGCTTGTATGCGCAACCAAAGTTCGTCTTTGGAAACTGCAGGACGCGAATCACGAGCGAGACGCCGACCAACCATATCCCACACGTGCTCAATAGGCGACATATCCGGTGAATAAGCAGGCCAAGGAAGAAGTTGCATGCGTTGTGCTGAACAGAAGTCTCGAACAGTCCGCGCAACATGTGGGCGTGCATTATCCTGCTGAAAGATAGCTCCAGGGATGCCTTGAAGGA
Organism: Nephila pilipes; assembly: GCA_019974015.1. Taxonomy (NCBI): domain Eukaryota; kingdom Metazoa; phylum Arthropoda; class Arachnida; order Araneae; family Nephilidae; genus Nephila; species Nephila pilipes. The sequence continues at coordinate 238,258 of BMAW01089040.1, read as the reverse complement.
AAGGAACGACTTCGGGCTGTAGCACTTCACGGACGTACCTGTTGCTATTGAGATTACCCTCAATTCGTATCAAATTGGATCGTCCATGATACGAAATCGCACCCCAGACCATAACTCCGGGTGTTCGACCACTATGTCGTTCAATAATACACTCAGGAAGGCAGCGTTGACCGGCATAACGTCTAACACGAACACGGCCATCATGGGTCCACAAATTGAAGCGTGATTCATCTGAAAAGACAACTTGGTGCCAATCAGCTCGCCTGTCTCTGTGCTCAAGAGCCCACTGCCGACGCAGCCGTCGATGATTCGCCGTGAGGGGAATCCTGTATAAAGGCACCCTTGCACGCAATCCACGGCGCAGCAGACGACGACGAATTGACGAAGTCGACAATTGTACACCTGTAGCAGTAGACCAACGTGCTGCCAGCTGCCTGGAGGAAGCTGTGCGATCATTCACTTCCATGCGGAGCAGAAGTCGATCATCGCGCACTGACGTCACCTTCTGTCGTCCAGTGCCTGTTTTTCGAGTTGTTCGGTGCTCGTCGGTCCACTGCTTCCAAACTCGCATCACTGTGGAACTGTTCCGCTGCATACGAGCTGCTATTGCACGATAGGAAAATCCTCCTTCTCGAAGGCCGATTATCCTCCCTCGTTCAAACTCCGTAAGTTGCTTGAATTTCTTATTCTTCCGTCGTGGAGGTATACTCAGGTCTCACTAAACGTTTGCCACTAACAAATAATCATAGACTTTTTTCAACGTCCCGCTACAGCACTTTATTTATACGCTTTCAGCATGAATTCAGAGGGCGCTGCGCGCGCCGCGCACGCGCGATGGCTCTGAAACTTTATTAATTTGCATAATATCCTATAATTGACATTTGCTGCGAATTTCATTTGATTCTGATGATTCCTTCATGGTGTTGCATTTTCTACAAACAGCAGTTTATTTAAGATAAAATTGTATTTAATTGGTTTCGAAATTTAAAAGTGCTCTACATTTTGAATACATCGTAATTGATTACATACATATTTCGCTTCTATTCACTTCTAGAAAATGTTAAAAATCGAATATAACCTTAAAAGGAACCCTTTTTTCAGTTCTTTGTATATTTACATTCCAACAACCATCTTTTGCTTCATTAATAGTTTAGCCTAAATACAGTTAATAAGACCTCGTCCTGCATTAAATTAAAATTAAAAATAGTTTAAAAAATGTTTTAATATTATTGGAATTCAATGTCTTAATTAAGTAAATTTAAACTGAAAAGAAGAAATGAAAGGTACCTACTTACTCCTTTTAATATAATTAGGATGGACTGACTCACTGTGCACTCTCTTAAACTGCATTTTGAAGCTTATTTCTTGAATTTCCACCTTACTTATTGAATGCCTTTAAACTTTCGGAATCAAATATTTAAGTTATAATTGAATTTGTGATGCGTAAATAAGAATGCGATTAGAATGGTTTATTTTTAAGGCATCTTTCATTCAAATATTTTTAGAGCATGGAAAAAAAATTACATTCCATACTGGGTTCTTTATATATAATATATATATATATATATATTCCATTTAAAGTATTATACAATTAACTTTTACAGAAGTCTACTTTGTAGGGATCATGAATTTTGCGTATTATGTCAGAACAGGAACAGATAGAAGGTCAAACATATTGGAAAACTTTCAAATTATTTTATATCATTCAACCCTGAATATAAAATTATCAGCGAAAGATACTTGTCCGATTGGTAAAAAGAAGCCACAAGTAGTATCAATTTCATTAAGGCTCCCACAATTGAAGTAATTGTGGTATTTTTTATTTTAGAAGAATTTTTTTTATTTTTTCTTATCTCTGTCTTATAGGTGAATAAATTAAAAGAATGTGCCAGGAAATATATTGTAGCTCTCTCTTATGGGATATGAACATATTCATTGTTCTGGATATATCTCACTGTTAGATAAGCGATTATTGAATACACACTCACGTAAAGTGTACAGATTTCAAGCTACTATTTCATTTATAGTTTAGGTCAAAAGATCTTACTATACGTAGCAAAATATGCATAATATTTACAATAAAATTAAACACAATAACTATAACTAATACGCGTAACTATAATTATCAAGATGTTCCCGATCGTAATTCGAAAAGATTATTTTCCTCTTTATTCATACCGTTAGTTACCCATTTAATTCTGATACAGTTAAATAATTTTGATTCAATTTAATTATTAAAGATAGTTAATTCATTAGAAAAAATGGTTATCGACAATGTATCTCTCTCATTTCTGTCTTTTCATCTTAAATTTCATCCGTAGCTTCTAATATCGCAAAATTCTATTAGAAAATTTTGAGTTAGTTCCGTTTTATAATTCGATCTTCCATCACATTAATTTAATTATATAAATTTTGCTTCTTCTCAATGTTTAGTAAGATACATGCATCTCTGTCTCTTATTCTAAAAACACAGGCTTGAACCCATGAACTCGATGGAAACTACGATGGCCTTGAGTCCGCAACCATAACCTACCTACGCCACCGCGGACTCTTAAGTAATTTGAATTGCAAAAAATTACAATTTCCTCCAAAATCAAAATGAAACGTGATTAACATAAATTAGGTGAAGCGTATTGAACTTAATGAGAGATAGTCATGTATAAATGAAACATAACTGAAAGTAAAATAATGGGAGATAGAGGATAAGAGGTTAATGTAAAGGATCATATGAATTGTTTATGTTGGAAGTGAATCGCTCTAATTGGGAAATGCTTATAATTGAAGGAATTAATTGGTAAGCAACACTTTATTTTGAAAATACAAACCAGGATCAATTGATTTAATAAAGATTCGAGAGACTGAGAGCATGATTTTGGATACTCTAAATAAATTGTGTTGCACCCCTCGTGCTTAACTTCTTCAACTGGCGTCTTAACTTGTTATCCATTTAATTATACTTAAAAATGGCTATAGAAGAAAATACGTCACATTTATCTTTGGACACTTAAATTAGATTGGTACACGCTATTCAGATCCCGTTTTATTTAATTTTATATCATTACAATCCACTTTATATTTCATGTTTCAAGAGGGTTAGAATATATTGGATAGATATTATATACTTTTATATATATATATATATATATATATATATATATATATATATATATATATATATATATATATATATATATATATATATATATATATATATATATATATATATATATATATATAAGAAGATAGTTGAATCATGAAAAAGTTCTTCTAGATCCCGTTAAAAGGGGATTGAAATTTATATAAATTAAAAAAACTAAATCCATTATAAAATAAAGCAAATCAGTCACAAATGTATTTAAAATCCTCCGAAATTCTCACGTTAATCATCTAAAGCAAATATATATAAATAATTCCTTTATTTATTGAAACTCTTGTCTTAATGGTCCCCATCTGTACCTAACGAGAAGATTTTCGTTTGGTCATCAGTATCCTATTACATACCCATCCACAGTAAAATAAAATCTGTATTTTTTGAAGTATTTAATTCCGAAGTCACTTAGCACTTCAAGGGAAAATCCTACATATATCTCCAGCATTTTGCCACTCATCATATATTAATTCCATTGTGCACGTTTGCGATTTATTAATAGCTATTGCAGATCGATGGCTAATGGTTTTAGTATGAAAGCTGAACGAACTATTGGACAGTAATCTTAGTATTATAATCCGTGATAAACGAATTTTAGTCTTCTCATTTAAGTGATTGCGAAACATATCTTACCCCTTTAAACTATGTTGATTTCGTAGAGCACCTGGTTGCCTCTGCCACACATTTACATCCACAATATTCCACATTTCTTGTCCATTCTTCAATTTTCAATAACATGTGTGGCTGGAATTTTATTTTAAAAGTAGTTTTCTGCTTGAATTTTACCATGGGTTATAACTCTGTTCCATTTACAATGCATGTTACAACTACTGAAAACGTGGTATTACCATGTTCTGTACTTCTGAATTGAACAGTTTTTACGCATTTTGTTTCCACTGTTCTGTTGTTTATCATGTCAAAGTTCATTGTTTTTTCATTCTTATTTACAATATTAGGTAAACGAAAGTTGTACTTTTGTCTCAAATTCAATAATTAGATTGGGAAAATCGTGACTTGTTGGTAAAGATCTTGAAGTAAATTTCTATGTAATTTTGGTTTTTTATCGTATTGCTAGAATTCTTCTGTTCATGAAACGAATGTTCAAACTTATTGCTGCTTTAAATTCTTTGCTTTGTTTGGAATAGGCATGTGTCTATTTCAATACATAAGCCTTAGTAATATTTCCTGTAACAACATAATAATTTTATCATGGCTTTTGTACGCATTCTGTAAAGTTGTGTTATATATCTGGAATGAAAACTATTCTTCTTCTCATAGAATATTTTTTTTGACATTTTTTGAATAGTATCTTCGGTCTTTCACAGATCTCTAACCACTTTCTATGTTATATCTGAAGTTCTTGCTGTAGCATAGTTGTTTGATCCTTTAGCCTGTTTTAAGACTTTTAACTTGAAGTTTGCATCATATTTTCTTCTTTTAGTTGTTTCCATGACTGGACCTACAATTTCAAATTTTATGCTAATTAAACTTATAGTACTAATTGCCTCAACAGTCGACACAACTTATAACGAAAATTGTTAGATGTACAAAAAAAGTAGATAATTCAGCACGTGCTTCTTTGAGCAGTGCAGTCAGATGTAAGAAAATAAAAATTGTTCCAGATAATAATCGTTGATATAAAAAAAAATTCATAACCCATTGATAATTCCGTGGGTCGTCTTACAGTCTTCTTATCTGCGGAAATTACGGTGATTAGTATCAATCAACTAGAGAAAGTTAACTGTCTTTGAGTCATAAAAAGTAAAATTATTTTTCATAGTTATGATGAAATTCATAGATTATTATCAATTACTAATTACAATTTATTTTTTGAGTATACAGGGAATTTTTTATCAAAATTTAGATATATTTTATACTTGTTAGTGACCAATTTGTTTGGCCTTAGATATTATCGCTGAAAGGTCAAAACCTGAATGTATTACTAAATATAATGCTCTTTCATCAGTCTTACACTTCTATTCAAAAATTTCTCTTTTTTTCAAATCATATAATAATTTAAATGCTATCTTTAAGTCAATAAGTTAAATTTGTGATCTCTATATCTAATATGTTGTAATGTACATATAATAGTTGCATTAATAGGTGCAACAATTATTTGAAAAAGGTATAAGCATTGAAAAATAGATGAAGTTAAGTGCTTAAAGATTATATAATATAGCATGTCTCATAAATATATGGATGATTGACTTTTTCGGAATAATAACCTAATTAACATTTAATGAACAAAAGAAGACATTATTAGTAAAAATCCAAAATAACAATTAATGTAAGTAGTAATGCATCAGAGAAAATTCAAGATGTTTGGTGGAGAAATTAAATAAGAAACACAATGTCTCAAAAATATACGGAAAAATAGAGCTTTAAGCTTTATAGTTAAGTTTTCGAAACTATTATTTTTATTTAATTACCCGATCAGATATAATTTGAACAGAACTTTGCAGTAAATAAGGTTTCAGAAGAAACTAACTCTGGTCTATTCTTTGTTTAAACTTCGACAGAATTGGAAACTGAAGTCCATGAGCGTATTCCAATCTCATACCACTGCCTACAAAATATTTTCAACATGGTTAATATTTGGGTAAACAGTTGGCCAATCCATTATGGCGAATTAATTCGGTATAAACCAAAATTTAGGCGATGTTGAATTTGGAATCGAAATGATGTCCTTTGGGATCATCCAATTATTACTTCCCAGAGAGTTTCCAAAGAGAAGAAAAGGAATTTTAACAACCGCATTAGAAGAGTATCAATTGTGCTGACGAAATGGAACGCATCCCACTCCGTAATAAAACCACTTCATTATTTGCAGCTAAAGAAAGTGCAATGTTAACATCGGAGTTTCTTAAGGACCATCCAGTTTTAATTACTTTTCATCATCAAAGAGAAGAATTATCTTTAATGTTTCCAATACAGGTTTTTGTCAACCCAAACTAGTGACTCTTCTCTGAGATGTGGTTTTAGAATTAGTGTTCGACACATACTACGATAAAATGAAATTTTATTGCTTGTAAATAAATGACAATGAATTTCATATTAATGTACTGATTCATCTAGGTTATTGTCAATTTGACAGACGGATGTGTTTTTATTTCTAGCAACTTCGTAAAAGCTATTTTGCTCCCGAGGTACCTTCTTTGATCTGCCTGTACGCTTGCTTACTGTAGATGTGCTATTTAGCGATAAGATATTAAAAACTCATATAACAGATCTATGCATTGTATATGCTTAGAAATTACCGAAAGCCGTATTTATTCACACTTTAAATGCCAAAATTTGTTTTTATCAATTTGCGGAATCTCAGTGTTGTGAGGAATATCACAATGAATTTCATATAAATTAATTCATTCATCCTTTATATTTTTCTGCTCTTACGTGACAAAATTACTTCAGATTATATAGCTGTCCAGGTTCTTTTGAGAAAAGATATTTTTTTATTAATTCACGTTAATTCTTAAGTGATAAAAACGAACAAAATTTAGCTATTTTACTCTTATATTTATAATATTCTATGAATAATTTAAGCTTTTATTACTGTAGAATATTTATTTTAATTGTCAACTAAGAACTCTAATCCGTGCATTTTTAGTAGCTTTACGTATGCACGTTATTGAAATCATCAAGAGAGTTAAATGACATCTTAGTCCAATAATTACTTTTATACCCACTACGTTTAGTTAAATGCACAATTTTATTCTAGAAAAATGTACTATTTCTAACTCGTCTAGTTTTTCATCATAATTAAGGATGAATTTGGTTTCATCTGAAATATAAAATAATAATAAGAAGCAAACCACGAGAAGGATCTATTATACATTAACATGATTTAAAATAAAAAAAAGTCCTTAAAAGGATAAGTCTTCGAAATTCCCAATATAATATTCTTAACGAGGATTTCTATGTATAGACAATTTAGGTAAAATACGTTTACATTCACGGTTTTTTTTCCTAATAATGATCAGTTCATGAGAAAACTAATAAATCCCTTAAATTTTTAAAACAGTAATTTTATGTACTTTATGAGATCTTTATTTTAATGATACGTATTAAAACAAAAATAATAGGGTAAGAGTCTTTCACAAATTTATCTTAAAATAGGAAAGAAGAACATTTGTTCGCATGTGCTTTTTCGATAAGGGTGCTAATAAACTTTTTTTGTTCTTATTTTAAATAGCTTTCCAGCATAATGAAACTTCAGAATAGACAAATGTATTATTTATGATATAAATTTATCCTTTGAAAGCTAAAATTGCGAGTGTCTTCAAAGAATTCGGTAAAGTATCATATTAATTTTGCTTTCACATTGAAAACCAATATGATTGTTAATATAATTTATATATATATACATTCTTTATATATAAAAGTTTGGTGTCACGTTGTTTGCTCAAGATGAACTCCTTAACTAATGAACCGATTTTACTGAAATTTTGCATACTGTATGCAGTTTGGTCCAATTTGAGGGATAAGATAGTTTTTATCTCAATATATAGTCACAATATTTTTTATTGCAAATTATTCGCTTAATTTGTGCTTTTAAGATCTGCCGTTTGGTAACGCCCAGTTTCTTCAAAACGTACTCCAAAACGTGTTTACAAAGTTTAAACTGTGTTCACGATAGTACTCATTTCAAATTTTGGGATTGATTTTGATAGAAACTAATTTCAGTTAGATATATTTTTGATTTTATTAGTTAGCATTAGTATTTTGTTAAAATCCATGGCTAATACGAAATATCGAAAATATAAGTTTAAGGGAAACCGTTACACCAAGAATGTAGGTGAGAAGAACACTGATAGATGTGTTACAATTACAGTAAATGAATTAAAACTTCAGTCACATTCTAAACCAATTGATAATGTAGAAAATACAGATCATAACACAGTATCTAATTTTAATATTTTAAATGATTTTATTTCCTCATTGAATTGCCCTGAGTGTTTTCAAAATCGTATAAAGCTTTTCGAATCATCGGTATTTGGCTTAGCCTCTAATTTGTTACTAAAATGATTAATACGCAGTATACGAATGCATATCACGGATATTGATGGTTATCCGTTGTGTGGCAGCAAAAATGCTGAGAATGGTGGCCACAAATTCACAATGGGACAGTCAAATTCTATAAGCCAACTTGAAATTGACAAACAGTAGGTGGTGCCATACTCACCATTGCTATTAAAAACGTATATGGCTTCATATAAACTGTTTTTCAACCATATGGCTCATATGGCTGGAATGTAGTTTAGCCTAACGACTCTTGGCAACAGGAATTAGTTGTCGGTATTTTACCAAAGGTGGCTACCCTGGTTCGCTTCGCAAACTTTATATTCAGCCTAAAAAAATCGCGAAGTTTGCAATTTTTGAAATCGCGCTAAGTGGTTGGGTTAAACTCAAATTAATGTTGGGTCATATTAATGTCGAATATTACAGTTTCGTAAAATCAATTAAGTACCTTCGTAAATATGCTCATAAAAAAAGTGATTTGCTGCGTATTTGAAGTACAAAGAATAAATAAAAATGACGAAATAACATGATACTAAACAGATAGATACATCAGCAGCAACGAAGCTATCTGGCATATTCTTAGTTTTCCTATACACGAAAGAGACTCTTCTGTCCAGCATCTAGCAATAGATCTTGAAAACGGTCAAAGTGTGTACTTCACTGAAGAAAATGTTCTCCAAAAAGCACTTATCCTCCAAAAACGACAAAAACTAATTTTTTTACATTGTGTCGGAAACCTGATGTTTTCGGCCAATTCGCAAAAACATTACTATACACTGATGTTCTACGTTATAAAGCATGGAACAAATAAGGTAAAAAATTGGAGCCATGGAAACAAGAAAAGCTACATCCTTCAATTACAGGCATTTTGAAAGCCAATAGGTTGGGACGACTTTACACAGTGCATCCAAAACAACGTGTAATGCTTCTATTTACGGTTGTTTATGGTTAATGTTCCATAACCAACGTCTGTCGAATTTTTGCGAACAGTTAACGGTCAACATTTTTGATATCATTAATCCTTGCCAAGATACGGTCGCAACAGAAAATAGCATTGGCAGTTGCATCGTCAGGCATTGCTGCCACTTTGCTAGATAGAGGGCGAACAACACATTCAGCATTCAAGTTGCCATTAGACAATCATAACAAAACAAATGTTATATTCTACAATATTGTTATAACTATAGATATATAGATACAAGGGGTGTTCAAATGAAAAGGTATGAGAACGTAACAACGTAACTGTTAACATATTTGTCTATGCCGCTTTGAGATAACGTAGCGAACCATCTTGCTGTAAGAATGGAGTTAACTGGATGGTTCGGAACACGCGCGGCGCCCTAATGCGCAGCTGGGAAAATAGTCTCTTATGCAGAGCGCCATCCAATTGCAGCAGCAGTTCGAAAGAGGATATGATGGCGTTCACGTTACAAAATTCGAAGATTGAGGAGCAGTGAGGTGTTACCCCATTTCTGACAGCGGAAGGTGTTAAGCCGGGCACTATTCACCAATGGATGATGACCGTATACGGTAAAGGCTATGTGTCTTCAAGGTCACTCACGTGGAATTGACTGAGTTCAAATGGGAGCAGCTTGACCATACACCTTACAGCCCGGAGGTTTCGCACTGCGTTTCCATGTGTTTGGTCCCCTGAAAAAGCATCTGAAAGAAAAGCGCTTCAACTCAGACTTTAAACTGAAGGACGCTGTGAAGGAATTGGTCTCGTCACGACCACAAGAATTCTGGGAATAAGGAATCCTTAACTCATTAATCAATGGGATCGTTGTGCTAAGGCCTTGTGGTGTATACTTTGAATAATGTCTTCATTTATATCCTTAGTGTCGTTTTGTACTTTTTCATTTGAACACCCCTTGTATATATATATATATATATATATATATATATACAGTGACTTCCCTAAGTTAAAATACAACATATTTCAAAGATCACTCTAAAATAAAGACAGTAACTATAAAATTTAAAGTTCACATGGATGATAATAACGAACATGGATGATAATGTAAAAGAGATAGTTACCACTTTTATTCTATAGAAAAGAATAGGTATATATGAGAGAAAAATATATAAATATCAAGCTTTTGTAATTTCGTGTGTACATTTTGCTGATTTCAACTGTTATTGGCAATTTATTGACAATAGTCAGTAGAGTCAATAATGTCTAGGAGAAGTCGTTTTCCCGATCCATTAAGGTAACGGCCAATCGAATGGGTTGTCACAGGCTGATGCTATGTGACGTTTCAATGTGTCTCGCAGTGTGGTGCAACGACTTTAGAATCAATATCAATCCTAAGGCTCTTTGTCCAGAAGACACATTCCAGGTCGACACGAGCTATAAGCAGCAGAAGACAATTCTCCAGCTTTCTGGGAGAAAATCCACGCTTGTACCGCAGTTCGTTGCTGACTATTTTGTACCATCAGGGAGAAGAATCTCCACTAATAAGGTGTGAATATGCCTTCGTAATGCAGGTTCAATTCAAGACGAACCAGTTGTGTATGTCACTCTTAATGGAAAACAGTGAAGGGGCCGCTTATGTTCAATAAAGAAGCATGTTTCTTGGACAAAACATCAATGGACTTCTGAGTTTGTCACAAATTTGTACAGAGTCACACTGGAGAGTGATTATGGACGCCTGCTGATCTAGAGGGAACATCTCACTAGATACTATCAATCCAACACTGTTGAAAGACACATTTATAAGAATAGCGTAATTATGATTTGGGAAGGGATTTTACTCAGTGGTCACATTAATCTGCATATGTTCATGGAGGAACTTTGACTGACGAGAGATGCTGGGATGAGATCTTTGATCCATATGTCCGCTCTTATGCTGGTGATATAAGTAACGATTTTATTCTGAAGGATGATAATGCAGAACCTCACCGAGCTTGAGGACTATCTTCTCGGTTTGGAGAAAACCGAATGCTTAGCTTAACTCATGACCCGATTGCGATAGAACATTTCTGGAACTATCTTGGTATACAGGGTGCTGTTTGAAGTCCTCTTTCAAAGTCGTTACATGAGCTGGAACAAGGCTTACTCTGTGTCTGGTCTTCGCTTCCCATTTTGGGGTCATGAAACTTGACTTATTGGAAAGTCGATGCCGCCGATAATGTTTGGCATCTCTGGCTACGTAAAAAATGGCTGGGATGTCTCACACTATTTTCGTTCAAGACTAAAGGAACTTTGCAGTTTGACAGATTGCGAGTTTTCTTTCCCTCAATATCCGCATGTTTTATATCGAAAACATGCGGATATTGAGGTTATTGAAAACATGCGGAATTATTAAACAGGTGATCTTGAAATTCCTAATTATCTGACAATTTCGGAAAGGGAATGACCCACGCATCGAACACATACAATGTTCCCACGTTAGAAAGCATTAAAATTTTAAGTTTTACAGAAACTGGAAGTGAAAACTAATGATTAACTAACACAGTATTAGCTATATTTGCATTTACTACAGCGCTATGACTTGAGCCTCAATAAAGTTCAGATTAGTACAATTTACATAACATTGCCTAGCCAGTTAGAGATATTTCAGTTTGTAAACATACACACACACACACACACACATTTATATATATAATTATACTTACATATATATAATATATATATGTTATATATATATAAATGTGTGTGTGTGACGGTTAAAGAGTTGAACTTCTACAAACGATTGATCAAAGCTAGACAAACACACAGTTAATAAACACATTCGGATATAGTACCTGGATATACGCAGGTAGAACAAAATGACGGTTAGACAATATACCATTAACATAAAAATACTGCATGGCCTTACCTTGTTGCCTCCGTGCATCAATAGTATGACTGCTAATTATAAACTATTGTCCAAACCCCCTCCTCGCACTCCTGGGTTAAAAGCTTTTTCCCGCCTCCCTGAGGTGGAACAGTTTTCCTTTTGTCGTCGATGTTCTCGAAATACTCTCCTAGTTAAAACATAATTTTGTATACTGGAGAGATGCAAATAGCCATGAGGATGAACGCCATCAGATTCCGTGGATTACTACATACACGTTTGAGAAGACGAGAGGCGTAGAATTTGCCTTCATGGTCAAAGCGTAATAGAGTAAATTTTACTTTGATTCTAATTAATATACATTGATTTTCTTTAGGATGTTTAATATACAGGGAATGTTTTAAGATTTTACAGGGCTTTTGGATGAAGAGATTTTGAGACTCACCAGCATTTGAACTGAAGTCTTGTAAGAATTATCCCTATAGGTCTGCAACCGGTGTAAAAGATGATTTGATAACCTGTATCAGTGAGTGAGTGAATGAATTAAAAGCTAACATGGAAAGGTATCATATAATAAGAATAAGCTTTTAAAAGAACTCTTTGTAGCTCTTGGAACTTTTTGAGCCATCTTTGTGCAGCTTGTCTGGCTGTCAGAAGCGACCACACTCCTTATGAAACTGTAGCATCAACTTTTTTTTCAGTTAGGTTTTTACAAAAAATTGTGAATTCCTCTTAAGGCCTAGGTTTCTTTCAAAATGTATCTTTGGATATTAAAAAGAATTATTCTCATTGTTTTGCATTGTTTTCTTGTTTTATAACCGTTTTACATCCTCTTATCATATTTGTGGCTATTCCGACTAAACTTTATTTCATTTGTAACGAAAACATTAATTACGTTTAACTATGGAACATCGCAATATTCATGTTTGTATTTCGGATTGTAACTTGTATTAAGTTTCAATAAGGGATAACCTTACTTAGCCATTGTTTTAATTTTGAGAGAAAAAGTTATTTCCCATAGAAGGAATCTAATTAACTGAAGCTAGACAGAAACTGAGCTTATTGTTTCAAAAGTAAGAGTGTGTTCAATGAACACGCCTCAAAATTGCTATTAGAGCTTCCATTGTTTTGCATCTCACGACTGTCTTAAAATTGTTCCATTGTATATGCTTAGGAGTAAGTAAAATTATTTTGAACCTTTCAGTTTGATTTATTAAAATTAGAAACAATGGATATTTTAAGTCTATTGTTGGTAAATATATTAGCCATAATAGCGTTTTAGCTCACTAAGGCATTACATATTTGTTAAATTTATCTCAACTGCTGAAGACGTGCACTACTTTCAACTAGCTATAATTCATAAAAATTAAAATGAATTTCTTCCAAAATTTTACCCATGTTTTATAAAGAAGTGAATTTTCAAAAACATTTAGAATAATTGAAATATAAGCTTTTTTTTTTTTTTTCATATTATGAGACAACAAATGTAGAAAAAAAAATATTTTAGGACATTTAAGTAGATTTCACTGCACGCAAGATAGTTTATACACAAATGATTCTAATGACTTGCAGTAAGTTGATTACCTTTTTTCATGTAAACTTCTTAAAATTACTGAAACTTCAAAAAATAATTTTTAAATAGTACATTAATTCTGAATTTAAATTTTAAAATAAAAATTGAATACTTTCTTATGTTTAATATATAAATATTTTATATATATATATATATATATATATGATATTAAATTTAGGTATAGTTTTAAGTTTGTATTTTATTTATTATATATATATATATATATGACATTAAATTTAGGTATAGTTTTAAGTTTGTATTTTATTTATTATATATATACTGCTGTTTGTAGAAAATGCAACACCATGAAAGAATCATCAGAATCAAATGAAATTTAATGCAGAAACGATTTGTACTGATACAAATAAATGATGAAATTTTCAAAACAAAAGAAACAAATTAAGCGTCCGAAATCAGTATTTGGTGCAGCCACCATGCGCTGCAATAAGTGCTGCTATACGACGTGGCATGGAGTCAAACAGATGTTGAATATCTGCTTGAGGAAGAGAATTCCATATCGCTTGTATGCGCAACCAAAGTTCGTCTTTGGAAACTGCAGGACGCGGATCACGAGCGAGACGCCGACCAACCATATCCCACACGTGCTCAATAGGCGACATATCCGGTGAATAAGCAGGCCAAGGAAGAAGTTGCATGCGTTGTGCTGAACAGAAGTCTCGAACAGTCCGCGCAACATGTGGGCGTGCATTATCCTGCTGAAAGATAGCTCCAGGGATGCCTTGAAGGAAAGGAACGACTTCGGGCTGTAGCACTTCACGGACGTACCTGTTGCTATTGAGATTACCCTCAATTCGTATCAAATTGGATCGTCCATGATACGAAATCGCACCCCAGACCATAACTCCGGGTGTTCGACCACTATGTCGTTCAATAATACACTCAGGAAGGCAGCGTTGACCGGCATAACGTCTAACACGAACACAGCCATCATGGGTCCACAAATTGAAGCGTGATTCATCTGAAAAGACAACTTGGTGCCAATCAGCTCGCCTGTCTCTGTGCTCAAGAGCCCACTGCCGACGCAGCCGTCGATGATTCGCCGTGAGGGGAATCCTGTATAAAGGCACCCTTGCACGCAATCCACGGCGCAGCAGACGACGACGAATTGACGAAGCCGACAATTGTACACCTGTAGCAGTAGACCAACGTGCTGCCAGCTGCCTGGAGGAAGCTGTGCGATCATTCACTTCCATGCGGAGCAGAAGTCGATCATCGCGCACTGACGTCACCTTCTGTCGTCCAGTGCCTGTTTTTCGAGTTGTTCGGTGCTCGTCGGTCCACTGCTTCCAAACTCGCATCACTGTGGAACTGTTCCGCTGCATACGAGCTGCTATTGCGCGATAGGAAAATCCTCCTTCTCGAAGGCCGATTATCCTCCCTCGTTCAAACTCCGTAAGTTGCTTGAATTTCTTATTCTTCCGTCGTGGAGGTATACTCAGGTCTCACTAAACGTTTGCCACTAACAAATAATCATAGACTTTTTTCAACGTCCCGCTACAGCACTTTATTTATACGCTTTCAGCATGAATTCAGAGGGCGCTGCGCGCGCCGCGCACGCGCGATGGCTCTGAAACTTTATTAATTTGCATAATATCCTATAATTGACATTTGCTGCGAATTTCATTTGATTCTGATGATTCCTTCATGGTGTTGCATTTTCTACAAACAGCAGTTTACAAATTTTAAGTTTCTAAGTATATAGTACTCAAACTCCAAAAAATACCTTTAAAGTTATAACATTTATTTATAAAATTAAATTTTGAAACTTGCGTTTTAAAAGGCTCCAAGATGATACAATTTCAGCTTTGTTTACTCCGATGACTATTTCTCTGTTTTTTTGTATCGTTTGTTTCGCTCCAAGAGCTCCAAAAATGTTTTCATATTTCTTTTCTTAATGTTTGGATTCGAAGTTTACCTCCTGCCAGTGATAAGCCTACATTTCTCATTTCTTTTGCTCATAGAGCTTAAACTTTTTCCAAAAACGTTTCCTTTTTTTCAATTTTTGAATTTGACTATCTCATGCCAGTGACAATTCTACATTTCATAGTAATTTATGGCAGATTTCTCTAAAATAATAGAAAGTATTTGACGCTCAATATTGTAAATGTTAGTGGCCAGATTTGAGGTAGTCTCTAAAAATTCTAGGTGAGAACCAATTTACTTTGGGCGAAATTTCAACATTAATAAATATATAAACTTTTATTTTTGTTGTTCAACTTGCAAGATTCTTATTAATTTATTCCAATGTTTAAAAAAATTAATAAGGCTTATTAAGTAAAATAAACTTTAACACATGTTAAGTTCGAAATTACAAGTGCGTGGCTTATCAATTTAAATGCTGACTTTTACGAAAGCATACTGTACAATTGTTGGAATAACTTTTGAAATACTTTAACCTTTTGAGGGCGGCAGACCGATCTACAGGCCAAAAGGAATATACCCTTAAAAGCCGGCGTTGACCGATGTAGCGGCCAAGCCGTGCTTTCCCCTGTAAACAGCTTTCGAATCAGCATGAGGCCTATTATAGCCCCGGAACATCATTTGCTTGACCGGTTTCTTTTGTATTCAGAAGGGAGGTGGGTAGAGTTTCCTCTTTCACCCTTATCTAAAAATCCCTCTTTTTTCCTTCATACTCAAATTCTCACTAGCAGTGTGTGCATAGTTATTTTTGTAAGTGATTTTGTCATCTCGATTACTTAATCATTTCATTTTAAATTAATTTGATTTTTTTTTAAAAAAAATGCCTAAACGTAAAAGAGGACTTACCACTGAAGAGATTCAGAAAGTTTTAGCTGATTTAGAAGACGAAAATTTTGATGATTCGGATTCTGATTGTGAGTTAGAAAATGAGGAAGATGATTTAGATCAATCTTTAAATTTGAGTCTAGAGGTTGAAGATGAGGTTGTCTCCGAAGAACAAAATGAAATAATCTGGAACGACCCACAAATATCACATAAAGCGACAATTTTACCTTTTACAGGAAATAATGTGATAAAAGGAGCCGCTGTACCGTGTGTCACAGAAAGTGATTTTTTTAATTGCATATTTAAAAACTCTGTAGTAAAAAAAATTACAGAAGAGACAAACATATATGCAACTCGAGTTTTACAATCTGTAACACCATCAAGTTTGAGGAAACATAATCCTGGATGGACTGAAACAAACGAAATAGAGATTGTAAAATTTCTTACTTTAATACTTCTGATGGGTCATATAGAAAAGGACAATATAAAGGAATATTGGTCAACGGATCCAATGCTGGATACACCTTTTTTTAGGAAAATTATGTCGAGGGACAGATTTTTAAATCTGCTTCGGTACTTACACTTCGAAAATAATGATAATGCTCCGGATAAAACATCTTCGGATTACGATAGACTTTGGAAACTAAGAAATGTTTTTAACTCCTTAAATAATTCTTTCCAAGAAGTATATTGTCCATCTGAAGAGTTAGCAATTGATGAAGTAATTGTCTCTTTTAAGGGACGCATAATATTTAAACAATATATTCCGAAAAAAAGGAAAAGATTTGGTATCAAAGTATACAAAATTGTGGATAAAAAAGGCTATACTTTCAACATGAAAGTATACTTGGGATCAGATAGGGTAAGACTGAAAAGTGGTTTAAAAATAAAACCTACTCATGCAACAGTTTTGGAATTGGCCGAAAGTGTAAGAAATAAAGGGCACAAATTGTTCATGGACAATTTTTTTTCATCCCCAGAATTGTTCCAGCAATTGTATAAAGAATACAAAATGAATTCCTGTGGCACTATGCGTTCCAATAGGAAGAATTATCCAAAAAAATTAGCTTTTCAAAAAATGAAAAAAGGAGATTTGTCTATAAAATTTGGCAGCGGCATGACAGCCATGTGTTGGAAGGATAAAAGGGAAGTTTTCATGCTAAGCAACATGCACGATCCAGAAATGTGTAAAACAACTTTGTGCAATGATAGATGTGAAAAGCCAGCTTTAATAACATGCTATAATTCAAATATGGGTTTTGTAGATCTGAGTGATCGCATGGCAAACAGCTATACATTTGGTCGTAAGACACTAAAATGGACCAAAAAACTTTTTTTTCATTTACTAGATTTGACAGTATTAAATGCATTTATATTGTTCAAAATCAAAACGGGAAAAAGCATAAGCCATAAAATATTCCGCTTAAATTTAATCAAGCAACTTTTACAGAATGAAAATAATCAAACAGTTTTAACCAGCCCAGAACAAAATTTTAGAAGCAATAGACTTGAAAACCATCATTGGCCTGAATTTAAAAAAGTTCAGCGACGTTGTGTTGTGTGTAAGTCCAAAGGTGTAAGGAGACGCACTTCTGTTTCGTGTAAATTGTGTAATGTAGGATTGTGTGTAAATTGTTTCGAAGAATATCATGTAAAATAATATCTATATATGGTGAATTTAAATAGATTCTTGATTTGCAGGATCTCATTTCCAGTTTAAATATTTTTTTTAAAAAATTTGTATTATATCCAAGAACAGTATTATAATTCTTGTATTGTTTTAGTGCACCTGAAATGTCATAGAATTTTGAAAAGTATTTGTGAATTTTGTATATTTCCTTATTTTATGTGTTAAGAAAACTAATGAGATGAATAACAACTTCCTTCAACAAATTTGAGTCTTTCATAACCGAAAATAATTAAATCATTGTTTTCAAAAAGTCCCACACTAATTAAAATTGTTATAGTACATTAAATATTTCCCAAATTTATTCCTTTTGCTTCAATTAGATAATTTTTATTATTTTGATATGCTTACATTCGTACGCAAAAGAACTCTAAAAAAATCTGTAAAATCATTACACTAATACACATTTTTACCTTTTTTAAATAATTTTGCTTATAATACATAACTTTATTCCCTTTTTGTAATAAATAAATTCTGTAATCTCAATTTTTATTGTATAAAAATTTCCAACCTAGAATAAAATTTATTTTGTTGTTAAAATATGAAATTATTGGATTAATATGTTGAACTTAAACAATATTTAACTATTTGGAAATAAATTTTTAATTTCTAATATGTGCTCCACTTTACTTTATTACTCAAATAATAATATATATAAGTATTATTAAGAAATGTATGTTACATAAAAATTTTATTTTCAATATTTATTCAAAAAAGTGTTATAACTTTAACTGGTGATTTTTTTTATGATTTTTATTTTATTTTTTTCACACTAAAAAATATAATTACATATTTTCGTAATGAATGTTTTTTTACTAATACAGGTATTGCTATGCATTTTCCGGATTTAAAAATACCTCAGTTTTACATTTTTATTAACTTTTACGCCTGTAAAACTACTTAAAATATATTTGTGGAGAATTTGAAGCAAATTTTGCATTCAGTTTTTGAAAAAAAATTGTGCATAATTACACAATGTATTGCTGTACAGAAGCGTATTTTTACTGTTATCTTAAGTTATGCTTATTGAAAAACAATTAATTTTATATCGAAACATCAAAAAAAAAAAACCCCTTTTGAATCATGTATAAACAACAAAAAAAGAAAAAATACTTGCAACAACAACAAAAAAAAAAAAAAAATTACAGAAATATTTGTTATAGATTTTTAAAACTGTACATTGTAGTCTTTCGAATTTATAAAAGCAAGAAACTAATTCCGACATTTTTTATTATGACAATTGATGTATAAAAGTTGAGTCTTCGAAACAAAAACTATTAATTCCAATATGTTTTCTTTCAAATTTGTAGGCGACGAATATTACGAATTCTTTAGCATAAGAAAAATCCCCCGATTTATTCAAAAACCTTAGAAGCAAGATTGAAATTTTTACTTTTGTTATATATTGTACTTTAAAAGTTCTAAAGTGTTGGAATTCCTGATTTTTCGAAATTTAAAAGAAGTTTTTTTAAAAAAAAAATTATAATAAGTTTAATGATAATAATTACGAAAAATTTTGCAAAATGCTCTAAAATATATTTGAAAAATAAATATAATCAGAATCTAACAGATAGTTACATTGAAATAAAAAAAAATGTGTTCGTTTTCTTTTTTTTTTCTCGCCTATTTATTCATGAGTCACACTTTTTATGTACGATAGTACAAAGAAAGGAATGTTCGGGTGCGTTCTAAGGCACCCAACCGTTTGAAACTCTGAATAGAGAATCAGAAAGCTCTTGTAAAGGAGCATGAAAAACAAGTTGTAAAAGCTTTCATATCGACAAAGAATGCTTCTCCCTCTTGATTTTTGTTGATTCTTTCAGGTTTTGGTCATTATTGATTATCACATGCCTTTTTGGAGTAATAAAACCTAGAAATGCACATCTGCTATCTTGTAAATCTTGAAGGTTGCTTTCATGCAGCCGGAAAACTATTCTTCCGTGGTTCTTCCTCCTATTGCCGTAATAAAGCTTTAGAAAATGCATTTCCTTTTCTGTTACATTGTCGGACATAGGATAAATAGAAACTATGCCGACGAACTTAAAAGAAGGCCTTCTACTTTGCGAACGTTATCGGGAAACTGAAAATAACCGTTCAGTGAACTGATATTGTGTTAGATTTTGAGAGATAATGTAAAAAGGACCCAGTCACTTAGGGGACTGTCCTGACGAAGTGGGGGGGGAGGGAAAAAACGATATTTGAAGCTAAAGTTTTCCTTCGTTTTGAAGAAAGTAAAGAAAAATTGTTGTCAGTTTTTTCTAAACCGATTGAGGAGTCTGTGCGTTGAGAAGGAAAGGTTTTTGTAATTATTTTGAATGTTGATCGAAAGAGTTGTCTTCGTAGGAATGTATTGGCTTTGGCTCTATCATATGCACAAAATCACACACAAAAATCAGTTTATTATCGCACAAAAATCAGAGCAGTAATCTTAGAATTAAAACAATATTATGCAATTCTTTTGAAATTTTAAATAAAAAGTAAGGATTATCTAAAGGTTAAGAATATAACTTTTTGTACGAAAAGTGAAAAAAAGGTAAGAAGCTCCAGTATGTTGTCATTACTTGCAAAACAATTAAGTACAAATAAGAATCATATATTCCTTTTATATAAACAAGATTACCGAGATACATGAAGCTCCTCGGCAACTTAAAAATGTTTGCAGTCATAATATTTTGTCTTCGATATCAGCTTATTGTTTGCGTTTTACTAGAAGTATTCTAAAAACTCAAAGCATTTCCTCTTTTTTACTAATTGAAACATTTATTACTATTGGGAAAAAAATAATTTTAAATTTCTTATGTGCATTTAAAGAATTTATTTTTAGGAACACGTAGGTAAACTGATAAATTATTAATATTTCATTTACAAGTAACATAAGGGACAAAGTAATAAGACGGTCCTCATAATTTAAACAAGTAACGAGAACGATAGCCGAGCTAGAGCGTCCACTTCTAATTTCCACACCGCGGCAACGTAAGGATTTTGATTTAATGCGTATCAGCTCTGCTACATGTTGGAACACCTAATCGTCACCTTTTGTTTGACCTAACCGTCAAAACATGTGGAAACTACAATGTGGCACTATTTAACAAAGGCCAACATTTATAGCCTTAGGATACTCACATTTTAGAGCATAATGCGAAACACCTTTTTTTTAATGGTTTTGCTTTTTATTCATCTCATTTATTTGCCATAGTGAATATTTTATCATAATTTTCAGCATATATAGGAAGAATTAAATCAAAGAAAAATAAAGTTTTCATTTTTGAAAAATGCTTGTTAATAAAATTTAGACTTAATCTTAGGATTCATTCAATATTATAAATATTAATGTATCACAGTATAATGGATTATGGAACAATAAAAAATGACAATTATACATCAAATGTATCATTCCTTCATGGAAGATATATAAGAAAATTCTTAAGAGTGTTTAAATTTTTAAGATTTCTCTGGCATGTTCTAAAAGAGAAAAACAATTATAAATTAAGTAATAATGAAGTTTCCAAAAGAGCATAGTTTATTTATGATGATATGTCTATTGTTATAAAAATGCTGTGAATACTTATAAGAGCTTTTAAACTTACTTCATTATCGATTTGAGAAAGTCTGAATTTTACATTATAACATCAAGAGACAGGATCAGCAATTTTGCTTTTTATTTTATTTTGTATTACTGATTATAATTACGTGCAATTTATGAAGTATCATATTATTTTCTTCTTATTTCTAATTTGATTATTTTAAGTTTTAACACCAGGTGTGTATAAAATTCCTGCATTTAAAAGAATTAAAAATAAATTTAAAATATTTTATATCTATTTTAAAAAAATTTACTGAAAATCAAAATATAAATAAATTTTACTTGAATAATATCAATTAAATTTGGTTAGTTTATTGTGTGTACCTTTGTCTACAATGAAATAAACGTTTCATTTTTTTATGCAATGTTTTATATTATCATCATTGTTTTGTGCTATTTCTCTTAATGCTCTTAATAATATTGAAAAAGGAAATCTAGGTGAAAAGCAGCTTAAATTGTTAGGAAATAATTTCTTTTTTAAAAAAATAAAATAAATAAATTTCTCAAATTTTCTTGTACTGAAATCGTAATTGAGATCTCCAAGAAAATATGTTTCCCTAAGAAAGGGAGACTCTTTGTATTTAGGGACTTTCTAAGCCGCGAACATCCCCATTGACTGCGGACAGCAGCAATTATCTTGCTTCTTTTGTATGCCTATGTATGGTGCCATCCATGAGCGATAAAAAAGGGGGAAGTAAACATCGCCTAAGGCGCCGTCTTTAAGGGCCTTTTCCTCACAAAACCCGCCGTCTTCAAAAGGTTAAGCATCATCACACGGTTAGTATCAAAATGTTGAGAATAACATGGTAAATAAAATATAATTTCCTTCAAGAAATCAAAATAATCTGAAGTTTAACATGCCTCAGATACCTTACCCTCTCAACACTGTCGTTAAAATTCCTTTAATAATATTACTATTGATGGGGTGTTATAACCAAAACTTATCTTTCTATCTTGAAAAATTACTGTAAAAGAAAATCCTAAGGTTTTCGGGGTAAAGAAAAAAGGAAAATAGAATGAACAAAATAAACACTTTTTTTCATGTAGCGGAAATGTCGTGCTTAGATGCTAAAAGTGACTGCTTAGAATAGATAACTTCGTGCAGTGAAGAAAAGTGACATTTTCTTCTACATTTTTCAGCAGTAGACTTCATTGAATGAATTCAGATATTAAAAATATCAGGACACTATAAAAGAAGGATTACTCATACATATAGAAATATTCCTGACCTGACAAATACCAAATGTATAATTATATGTTTAAAAATTTTAGTTTAATTTAATTTTAGAAATTACTTTGCGCATTATAGCTTACATATAGAACTTAATTGAGCTCATATGTAAGACGAAAACTGAAAATAATGATAATGTTTAGTAATGGTAATTTTATCTTTTTTTTCAATTTTATTACTTTATAATTTGGTCGTATATTTTTTCGAATATCATGTATACTATTTATTAATAGGATTATTAATAAATTTGAATAGAACGATCAATTTTATTTTAGTTAAATAGTTATTCTAGAGTTACATGGCATAAGTCCTTACTTGAAATCTTTACTTTTGGATTTTCGATAAAGTTCTTCAAAATTGTCCTCACCTTAAACTGTAAATGACCAATATCAAAAATTGTTCATTTGATCTGTTAATGTAATACATTTCTCTTGCAATCGTAAAAGTTGCATTTTTAGTAAAATGATGAAGAATAATGTTTTTATATTTATTTATAGATTTCCGAAGCTTTTAATGAGCTAAGTAATACGTCTAATGCATTTACAATTCAAATAAGTAGTGAGTGATCAAAAAAAAAGTCTGTCCACATTTATATACATTACTTACACCTAGAATACAGTTATTAATGAATACTTTAATGAATATTTCTGGATAAATCAAAGTTTATTGTATGTTTCTTAAAATAACTATATAAGAGGACAAATATTTTCAAAAATATGCAGTTTTTTTTTTCCTTCTTTAAAAATCACGCTATCACTCAAACTAAGAATTTAATCAAATGATAACCAATCCCCAAATGATTTGATTCGGTTGCTTATGGGTTGCAATACAAGTTTTCTCTCGTATCCTCTCAACAACAATTTTAATATTTCAGTGTATATATATATATATACAGAGAGAGGGAGAGATTATTTTACAATTGAAATTAAAATTCAATTTCTCGAAGACATTTACATTTTTAAATTTTGCTTGAAAAAAACCATACAAATAAAGTAAAACTATAATATTTATTTTTAAGAATATATTATTTATCATTGTTTTATATTTTTAAGATCTTACATTAAAAGCTATTACAAAATCTATATTTTAAAGGTAATAGACGCATGTTTACGTTAGTTTGAATAATTAACTTTAATTTAATTAACTAATGGAATGAACTGAACTCTCAAGAAAAAAAATATAGAAATATTAAGACAAAAACATTCTTTACATTTCTATAAATGTTTATTATAGAATTTAACTTTTTGGTGAAATGTAGCGAAATTGCTACAAAAACGAATTTATTTTTATACAAAGCTAGATACTTTTGCTGCATAATTAAATGATTTCAACTCTGAATTTCTTCAGAAAGAATTGGGAGTTTATCACTAGCTTTTCGTTACATATAATTAGCCGCAACAAATATTAAATAACAACAAATAATATATTTCTTACAATCTGGCTCTTACAAGGACAAAAATCTAATTTCTTTACCTTGTTTAAGGTCTTCCATTTTTAAATTAAAAGTAATGAAAAGAATTTTTTAACCTTCAAGCATCTGTTAAAATTTTTATATTTATATACATAAATAATTATGAATAAGGAAATAAATAGTTGGATTTATTATAGTAAGTCGTATACTAACCTGTAAAAATATATTGCAAAATCATTAATTGCATATGTTAACATTAACGATTTACAGAGTACTAATTAACACAAAATTTTACATACAAAGTATAATTATTATTTCTAAACTTGAATGCAATGAAACCTCAATAATTGAATATTGTAATATCTGAAATTAGTAACTTTTATGATTCAAACTTCTTAATGCGTTAAACAACTATTGTAAGATATATAAAATTTGCAAGCTCTTATTAGAAAGGAATTATGATCACTATTAAGAAAATAATCTTCTTTTACAATAGGAAAAACATCTGCGGAAAGGATAAATTAAAATTTAATCACTAGCTTTGATTGAAGTACCATAATTCTAAAAATCCTCATTTCGAAAAACGCCGTATACAAATAAATTAATTTTCAAACACATGGTATGCTCATATACAGTTTAGAAAACCATTTAATAGCAATATTTTAATCAAATTCTGCTAAATAATATGTCAATGGGTTACGCTCTGTTTTTAACATGGAAATAAAAATATGCATGCTGTAAAACATTTTAAATCTCCAATATATTAGAATTACGTAATTAATAATGAGATGTACATTCACATTAATGTACACAAGGAAAATATTCATATGTTTATAAAAGTTTTTGAAATTTATTTCCAAAGATATTGTTAGACTATAAGCAAATGTAATCTTCTGTAAAATTATTGATTATATATATATATATATATATATATATATATAATTTCCTAAATTTCGTAATACTTTCTGAACTCCATTAAGCATCATAAAATACTTATTAAATTTAGAATCGTATCTAACTATTTCGATCATTGTATTACGAAAGCTGATAAAATAGTGCAGGAAATAGAAAGCTAGACAGGAAGGGCTTAAGTAGGAGATTGTACTGATTAAAGACGAATTCTCCAATATCATTCAGGAGAAGATGAATGCAGTGGAAAATAAGGTAACTTCAGTTGAAACTAAAATTTTGAAGATGGGAGAAAGTCTGAAAAAGAAGGTTCGTGAAAATAGTGAAGAAGCATTAGGGAATGTGAATAAGGAGATTGAAGACCTGAAGGAGCAAATGTCAAATGGTCATGAGAAACCCAAAAGGGCATTTATACCTTCTCTAGCCACAATTAAACTCTTAACTTTCGATGGAAAAACATCCTGGCAAGTATACAAAACACAGTTTACGATGGTAGCTGAAGCTAATAGATGGAATTCTCGAGGCAAAGATTTTCACTTGGCAGCTTCTCTAAGAAGAGACTCGGCCCACTCCCTTGAAATACTTCCGGAAGAACAAAGACATGATTTCCAAGCCCTATCGGGTGCAATTGAACTGCGAATTAGAGCGAATTGTACTAACGAATACAGCCAAATGCAGTTAAAGTCCTGCTATCAAAACGCGGGTGAAAGTCGGCAAGAATTGGCTGCCGATATTCAGCGATATTCCCATCCATCATTTTCGGACTGCCCAGATGAGACACGTCAAGATCTGGCTCTCCAACACTTCATTGATGGTGTGCGGGATCCGGAGACACAAAAAGCTCTTAGACTCGCATATGTCAAGAATATCGGATCTGATTTAGTCTACGCACATAACATAGAGGCTGCTCAGCAGGCCACATATAAGGACTGGCACTCAATCAGAGCAGTCTCCGGTATTGATTCTGACTTCATAAAGCAAATTGAAGATTTGCGACGAAAATTCTATAGCTTAGAGGAGCGTAAAGGTAACAGAACATGCAAAATGCAGTGTTGGACTTGTGGTGCCGATAATAATCTTCCACCACAGCAGGGGAAACAAATATACGACCAACTCGCAGGGTGGAGGTGTCCGGAGAGTCAGAAGTCAAATTTCAAAGTGTTTCATATTTCTTCCATAAGTGGCGACGACAACGGTCTTTTCGTTATGGGGCATGTCAAAAAAGTCCCCTGCGAAAGGGTAATCGATACTGGAGCCAACGTAACCATCATTAGAACAGACTTGGCTCACAATCTTGGAGAAAAACTAATCTGGACGCCACCCTGCATTACCCTCCAGACAGTAACCGGTGACAGGATTAATTTTCATGGAAAAGTCTATCGTAACATCGCATTCGGAGATGCCTGGTACCATCATGCAGCGTGGGTAGCTGATATAAATAACCAATTTATTATCGGATTGAATTTTCTCAAAGAAAGCAATTTCAAATTCGGTTATAAGAATAATGAAAGCTGCCGATATTGTTCTAGAGTTGAGAAGAAATTCTTTATCACTCCATGGGTCTGGTGTCGATGTCGGTGAAAGTATAACTTGGCGTACCGAAGGATTTATTAGTTGATATTAGATGGAATTGCCTTATTTGCAGATTAAGGCAATTATTAGCAAAAAATGTATTTTTTTAAATTTTTACCGGGGTACAATTATATGGATCAGACAATACAAAGATTTTAATTCCCAAAACTTAGTTGGAATAGTATAGTACGGCATTGGAAGTGTTTTTGTGTTGGTGTACATGTCATCATCATAGTTAGTAATTTAGTATTTGTGAAGGGCTTAATGAATCCCGCTTTTCACTTAAATGTTTTAAAATAATTTAAAGTTATCAATCTGGAAATTTGAGTGTAAGAAAGAACTTGTGTTTTTTTTTATCAAAGTAGTGACTGCGCTCGACTCCTAATGTTCGCCTCGATTATCTCTATAATTGTTCACTATTTCTGAAAGCACTACATCAGTCGCCCGACTAAAAACACTTATTCAATGTATTTCGAGAGAAACGGAGCTGAAAGAAGACACGCTACTAAAAAAATGAAAACATTGCTAAGAACATTCATCATCAAAGTATAGAGGAACATTGACACAGAGATTATTTTTTAAAAAAAGTGAAACCCATGACCAGGTGTTCAATCACATTCTTGTGGATACTAAAATATACACTACTGAGTATTAAATTAAGGGATATTACAATATTTACTAACGTGTAGATATATTTTTTTTAAATTATACGAAGACATTTTTGTGAGATAATTTTCGTTATTTTTTTTTAGTATTGATTTTTCAAAAGAATTATATTATATTATAAAAATCTTTTACGTAATTTTATGAAGGACAAGTTAAAGAAATTTAATAAGAAACACTGTTCTGAAATATGAAATTTTATCATTCGATGGAGTAATATTTTATTAAAATTTTTAAATATACGTAGAATTTTGGGAGACACTGTATACAACCTAAAAGTGTTACACAACTTTTGAAAAACCATTTAAATTTTATTATTATTAAGGTTTTCATATAATTATTGCATTATTTACAAAGGAAGAATATATATATATGTATGTGTTATTACATGGTATATTAGATGCATGTTTGATCTTCCTTCCCCTGTTCCGAACTGAAAAATTAGTCCTATTGTTGCAAGAAGTGTGTACCATGATTGCATAATTTATCAGATTTGTTCATTTGGTTGTAACTGAGAACAAATTCTGATGTAATTTAAACAGATGATTTTTAGTTTCTGTAGAATACAGCAGAAAGCTGAATTCATTTAAGACTGGCTAATCATTATTTACAGAGCCAATGTATTATTTGAAGTATTTTGTGAAGATATGTGAAATTTGTTATGAGGATAATTAAAATTAAATTAATTTAAAATAAAGTCTGACATTTTCATTCGATTAAACCGGTCACATAACTCTTTTTATTTATCACATTCTGAAAATTTAGTTCAGGGCCCTGGCCAGTAGCCAGGCATCCAGTGGATACCAGGCTACTGTGTAGCTTATGGGAACGAAAAGGCTGATTTCCTTGCGAGGAAAGGCTCGAGATTGACACAGACAAAACGTTCAAAAATATCTTATCATTCTGTATAGCTGTATATCAAACAGATAATGTCACAAAATTTTAGGGTACAACTACTTGGTCTTTTGCAGTCAAAACGGTGGAAATGGACTATCTTCTGTCCATTCCCAACGTTTCACGTCGTGAAGCTGTTGCAAAATTTCCTCTTTTGACAGGTCATGACTATCTAGGAGAACACCTCCACCGCATTAGGATTTTTACCCATTCAAACTGTCCTCTTTTTGATTTGGCGGAGCCAATAAATTGGGCTCACTTCCATTGTTTCTCATCGTTGACACCGACCCAGCATTGTATTGGGGAGTAAGGGAACTTTTAATAAGGCAATGATTTCGGTCATTTTTTTATGCTTTTCATCTCTTTTTTTTGTACATTTGTTCATGTGTGTTTTTATTTTTGTTGCTGTTTTTTTTGTATTGCCTTGCCATTGGAAATAAAAAAAATTCAGGGACCTAGACCTATAACGTCAAAAGAATTTTAATTTAAAGCAAACCTATATATATTTCTGTATATATATCCGGAATCATCAGCAAAGATGCAAAATATGGAAACCTATTTAGAGAAGACTGCTGAATTGATCTACAGTAACTATGTTCAATGGCAAGAAGAGTTTAGAGTAATACTCATGGAATGAGACTGCTGGAAGGTTTATTTGCTTTTTCTAAGAACCTATTCCGAAGGCTAGTGTAAGCAGAAGAAAATGTTCCTTAAAAGGTAGAATCGGGCATACTGCATACCATCTATCTGATTTTATCAAAGGACCAGAAAAATTTAATTTCTGAATCTCAAGAATGGAAATATACTTGAAATGAATATTAACCGTTTGAAGACGGCAGACCGATCTATAGGCCAAAAGGAACATACCCTTAAAAGCCGGTGCTGACCGATGTAGCGGCCAAGCCGTGCTTTCCCCTGTAAACAGCTTTCGAATCAGCATGAGGCCTATTATAGCCCCGGAACATCATCTGCTTGACCGGTTTCTTTTGTATTCAGAAGGGAGGGGGGTAGAGTTTCCTCTTTCACCCTTACCTAAAAATCCCTCTTTTTTCCTTCATACTCAAATTCTCACTAGCGGTGAGTGCATAGTTATTTTTGTAAGTGATTTTGTCATCTCGATTACTTAATCATTTCATTTTAAATTAATTTAATTTTTTTAAAAAAAAAATGCCTAAACGTAAAAGAGAACTTACCACGGAAGAGATTCAGAACATTTTAGCTGATTTAGAAGACGAAATTTTTGATGATTCTGATTCTGATTGTGAGTTAGAAAATGAGGAAGATGATTCCTCCATTTCCTCTTTTTTACTAATGAAAACATTTATTACTATTGGAAAAAATATAATTTTAAATTTCTTATGTGTATTTAAAGAATTTATTTTTAGGAACACGTAGGTAAACTGATAAATTATTAATATTTCATTTACAAGTAACATAAGGGACAAATTAATAAGACGGACCTCGTAATTTAAATGACAAACAAGTAACGAGAACGATAGCCGAGCTAGAGCATCCACTTCTAATTTCCACACCACGGCAACGTAAGGATTTTGATTTAATGCGTATCAGCTCTGCTACACGTTGGAACACCTAATCGTCACCTTTTTTCGATAAAAACTTGTGGACTCTACAATGTGGCACTATTTAACAAAGGTCAACATTTATAGCCTTAAGATACTCACATTTTAGAGCATAATGCGAAACACCTTTTTTTAATGGTTTTGCTTTTTATTCATCTCATTTATTTGTCACGGTGAGTATTTTATCATAATTTTCAGCATATATAGTAAGAATTAGATCAAAGAAGAATAAAGTTTTAATTTTTGAAAAATGCTTGTTAATAAAATTTAGACTTAATCATAGGATTCATTCAGTATTATGAATTCTAATGTATCACAATATAATGGATTATGGAACAATAAAAAATGACAATTATACATCAAATCTATCATTCCTTCATGGAAGATATATAAGAAAATTCTTAAGAGGGTTTAAATTTTTAAGATTTTTTGGTATGTTCTAAAAGAGAAAAACAATTATAAATTAAGTAATAATGAAGTTTCCAAAGAAGCATAGTTGATTTATGATGATATGTCTATTGTCATACAAATGTTGTGAATACTTATAAGAGCTTTTAAACTTATTTCATCATCGATTTGAGAAAGTCTGAATTTTACATTATAACATCAAGAGACAGGATCAGCAATTTTGCTTTTTATTTTATTTTGTATTACTGATTATAATTACGTGCAATTTATGAAGTATCATATTATTTACTTCTTATTTCTAATTTGATTATTTTAAGTTTTAGCACCAGGTTTGTATCAAATTCCTGCATTTAAAAGAATTAAAAATAAATTTAAAATATTTTATATCTATTTTAATGAATTTACTGAAAATCAAAATATAAATAAATTTTACTTGAATAATATCAATTAAATTTGGTTTAGTTTATTGTGTGTACCTTTGTCTACAATGAAATAAGCGTTTCATTTTTTTGTGCAATGCTTTATATTATCATCATTGTTTTGTGCTATTTTTCTCAATGCTCTTAATAATATTGAAGAGGAAATCTAGGTGAAAAGCAGCTTAAATTGTTAGGAAAAAATTTCTTTTTTAAAAAAATAAAATAAATAAATTTCTCAAATTTTCTTGGAACTGAAATCGTAATTTCTACATTGAGCTCCAAGAAAATATGTTTCCCTAAGAAAGGGAGACTCTTTGTATTTAGGGACTTTCTACGCCGCGAACATCCCCATTGACTGCGGACACTAGCAACTATCCTGCTTCTATTGTAAGCCTATGTATGGTGAAATCAATCAGCAATAAAAAAGGGGGGAGTAAACATCGCCTAAAGCGCCGTCTTTAAGGGCCTTTTCCTCACGAAACCCGCCGTCTTCAAAAGGTTAAAGAAACATTTTCAACACAAAATAGAGCTAGAACGACTGGACTTTTAGGTAGAATTTTCTCTAACAAAATGGAAAAAAGTTTTCCAATGTTCCAGAAGAGAAATCTTTTCATTAGTCCTCTTAGTACAAATCCAGATGGATCATTAGCAAAGAGCTTCAAAACGGAAAACATTCTGATACAAATTCCACAGAAGAATATGGAAGTTAAGAAATATTGTAACAGTGATAAAATAGGACATTACAATTCTGTGTCTTATGATAAATGCTCAAGATAAAAAGGAAGATTCATGAAAGAATACTTCCAAGAAAGGGAACATAGAAAACAGTTGTGCCATTTAAGCGTGCGATTTAAATATTTGAAAGCAGGAAGACTCTCAATACCAATGAATGAGTATTTGTAACCTTTGTTTCTTGGTGTAGGCGAGGAAATATTTGATATTTCCACTCCAAATAATAATAACTGAGATATTCGTAGAATTCTCTAATATTCCCTGTACAATAGAAGGAAATGGGGTGCTATATTGGATTTTAAATTCAACGTACATATAGAAAAAGTAAAATGGAAGAATGGGATGTATTTATCCTATCTTTCTGTCTCTCTCTACTCATATTCATGGCAATCTAATTGAGAGATCAAGATTTCATCCAGAAAAGATCATTGTGCAAAGGCCTAAATTGTAAAATCAATGTGTACATTTTGAACAGCAGGAAAATATTCATATCAAAGGTATACAATGAACTATATTATATTCTATTATGACTTGAAATTCTCACTACAGAGGCACAATGTAGCACTTGAAGGCTGATGAAAGCATAGTAGGCAAAAAATAAATTGTACGCATATATTAAAGAACAAAGCAGAAAAAAACTTTATTGACACAATGGCGAGAGTAAAAAACATTGTCTGGCCACGAGGAAGAACAACAAACCAAAGTACCATAGTAAGAGATATAGTCTCCCCTAACTGCAATGGATACGTGACGCTGTCAATTTATACTCAATACTAAATTCCCCAGTAGTTCTTGAAGAAAGAGTTACCATTTTTCAAGGAATATATGCTTTAAATGCTTAATTTTCTCCGGAGGATTCGATTTTCCTGACAGGCGTCTGATCAAAGTCTCCTATACATGTTCATAGGGATTTAAATATAAAAGAGTAAGATGTGTTCAATTCATTGCGCATTTATCCTTACTTTCTAGAAACTCTTCTACAGCATAGGTCCTAAGTGTACGTGCATTGACACACACAAAGTCTGGACTAGTGCCATCTCAAAAAAGACGCGAGTGAAGGAGGATAATTTCATCGCATTAACCATCTGCGGAAAGTAAGCCGCTGTAAAAGATATGGTGCTCGGTTTGTCCATTTACCATAATGCCTCTTCACTCAAGTAATTCAGGATCACCTCCCACCTTGCATTTCCCTGATGTTAGGGATAAAACCGTTTCTCTCCATTCCTGCATATCATCTGGACCTGAGAATCGTTTCTATGACTGAAAGGAGACACTCATCAGTAAACAGAACATGAATTCATTGTTAAGATGTTCAGTCTTTGTGTTCTTGACACCACAATAATTGATGCCGTTGATAGGTTGCTGTTAAAAATATGTAGCGGTGAGAACCATGAGCAAATTGGCAACCTTTAAGCAGACATCTCTTCACAATTCAACGTTATACTTGTTATCCTACTGTCGTATGCAGCTGCTGAGCATTGTATCCCGATGTCTGGTTCCAGTGTTTTTTGCTTTCAGAACGTTATACCAGTTATCACTTGTCATCGCTTTCCTCGACCGCTAAATTTTCTTACAGCTGTAAGTGTCATTTGGAAGGCTCTGAAAGCTTTTAAACTACTTTTTTTCAATTTGAGTCCTTCACTGCCCTTTCATTGTACTGGTAATAATAGCTCTTTTTTTAGAAATTTCAAATTTGTATGTTGAAAAATACATTTCTTGCTCAAGTTTTGCACACTTCTGTGATAGTTGCATTCCAGTGATGCATTCATCATAAAATCCAGAAATGTGGGGATAAATTTTAATACTTCATCTACTTCAAATTTACTATTCAAACAAGAAACTTTTGATCATGGTTATAACAGGTATGTTTGTAAGACTTCAATGCAGTTAAGAAATTACCTGATGTTAAATATGAGAAAGTGAATTATGAGTTGTGTCTAGTGAATAAAATGTGAAGTAAACCACTTAATTCTTTGGAAAACATTCGTTCTGATAAACCCTGGCTGTAAAGATATTGGTGATTCAATGCAAACAGTGTCAGTCGATAGCCCTAGATATTTTATTTCGTCTAAAGATGATTTTGTTCGCAATGTTATTTGTTTATTCCGTTAAACACAAAAATGTAATCTAAGACTGTTTTAAAAAATTAGAAGTTCGTGTTGAACGTTTTACTAATTCTAAGATATTAAAGTTTAGAAACTGTAATTGAAGAAAATTTGACAATACTTATTTGAGCAATCTTCGAAGATCAAGAAATTGGATGGTCAAGGTATTAAGCAACCCCGACAAAATGGTGTATCCGAAAAATATAACTACATAGTTATGGTTGGCATTAAGGCTATGCTAAAAAACATTGAGATAAGTAGTAAATTTTGGACCCACGCCCTGTTTTCCTTCACTTATACCTGCAATAGGTTATGCCATAAGGAACATACAAAATCTAAATTTGAACTATTTCAGAAAGTCATAAAATTTCAGTCAATTATTTAAAACATTTTCGTGCTACCAAACTTATAGGGAATACCAAGTAACTACATAAAACGTTAAATATGAGAACCAAAAACTGAATAAGAGTTGACGATTCACTTAAAAATAAAGGTTATCGTATATATCTTCCTATTGAAAGCGCATCATAGAAACTATAAATGCTTCATTTTCCGGGTCTTTGTCCAACCATTTTAGAAAATGATGAAATAGAAGATAGTGGAGCTAATGTTACCAAATAGCTAAAGTTCTGAGACTGAATGCGATTCCGATATTTAAAGCTCCGATAAAAGTAAAGTTCATATATATATATATATATATATATATAACCAAATGAATTTATAGGATTCGACATCCGTACGATGTACAGGTAAAAGTTGTACGGATATGCATTATTGTTTAGAAAGTCAAATCGGAAGAAAATGCTGTAAACTCCCACTGAAAATTCTTACTATGAGACATGTCTTGTCGATATTGGTATCTCGATTACGAATGCCGATATTGGCATTTTAAGTAGGCAACAGGATCATGCTATCTAGAATCATGGTGACATGCTAGAGAAAATGGCAAGCAGTACTGAACGTGATGTCTCAAATATAGTTAATTGTACTGTTCAAAAACTAAAAGTGTTGGATGACCGATAGATGTACCTATTGTGATTTTTTCATCTGTCAGATTAATTTTCTTAACTTCAGTAAGTTCTTACAAGTGGTTATATTGTAATCGTGACATTACTTGTGCATATCTATATGCAAATAGAAATAAAATAATTTACATAATGCAGCCAAAGGATTTTGTGAATTTTAAAATATTAAATTATATTTGCTAATTGAAGAAGATCGTTTATTTGCAAAAACAAAGAGTAAGAGAATGATGTATGTATAGATTGTAGACTTAAAAAAGTAGAATTTGGTCGTATGGTCACTATAATGACGATATTATAATTTTTTTTATGCTGATAGCATAAATTTTTTCTTCAAAACCTAGGAGTCTGTGGATTAAGCGATTAAGCTGATAGAATCAAAGTTGCTTTAAGAATTTTAGGAAAGAAAGTTTTTAATTAGGAGTAAAATTTGCAGAAAATGAGGGGAAAAAGTTTAATGCATCCAACTAAATATATTGATATAATTGGAAGATTTCAAAAATATACTTTATTCCTCCCTTTTCCTAAAGGCGGAATTCTTTCAGAACGCCAGTATTAAACAAATTAATCTAAACTTAACGAAATGTGGAATTTACCTTATCAAAGTTTTTATTAGAATGTTTAGCTAATTTTGTTGGAAGCTGAAGGCTCGACATCATTTTTACCGCTAATTAATTCTAAGATTCAAGATTCTTCGAGCATTTTGCAATGGAATGGTCACTTGGTGATTAATTAAATAGGCAATAATTATGGTGAACAGTATTTAATTCAAAACATGAATAGACAAAAAGGGACAAAACATTAAGAATTTAGAATACAATTCAAGGGAATTCATCCAAACTGATCCCTACGGGCGAAAAAGACTAAACACAACGTCTGTTGAGGGCGAAATCTAATTGAACAATCTTCGCCGGGAAAAAAACCCAGACCCTCAGCAACTGAGTTTTCTCTAGAGAGAGGAAAGCTCCTCACTCCTGATTGGCTTCTCTCGTCGCTGCCGATGCTATCTTCGCAGCTGCTCACTGGTGAAGCGCCCTCTATAGCTATTCACCAGCTTCTTCACCATGACTACAAATGGCCTGTGTTACATTAAGAGCAAGACACCGTCGCGCCCGTAGGGAGTGGGCAACGGGGCATGTGAACTGGAGAAGAAATAATTGGCGCAATATTCTTTTCTTTGACGAGTCCCATTTTTCTGTTGATCCTGTTGATAGGCGCATTTTTATCTGGAGGGAACGTGGCGCTGGAAACAATCCTGCGTTCATGCTTGGAAGTTTCAGATTTGGCGGAGTAGGAGTGATGGTCTATGCTGGCATCTCCATTGATGGGCGCACCGATGACTACATCATTCAAAATGGAGCTCTGACCAGTCTCCGATATAGGGATGAGATCTTAAGACCTATTGTAGTCCCGTACGCCTCAGCAATTGGAGATAATTTCATAATAATGGACGAAAACTGCAGGCCACATCAAGCCAATTTAGTGGATGATTTCTTTTTCGAGAAGAGAATCGTATGAATGGAATAGCCAGCATGTTCTCTGGGCGTGAACCAAATAGAACACGTTTGGGAGATTCTAGGCCGACGAGTTATTGGCTACAACTACAACCTCCACGAACCTTCCAAGAACTGGAAATAGTTCTTCTGGAGGAGTGGGATAGAATATCTCAGCTCCTCGTAAACAGCCTCATTGACTACATCCCTCAAAGGTGTTCAACGTTGCTGGCCGTCCGGGGAAACCATAACCCTTACTAAAAACTTTTTGCTTTCAAGTAAATACCCATTTTTATTTGTTTTTTCTCGAAATCACAAATTGTTTTTTTCCCCTTTTGTGTCCAAATGCTAAGTAAAATGCATTTTTTTCTGCTAAACATGTTTGATTTGTTTTTTATATAGCCTACCACGTCTGTCGATCATGTAACAATCATATAAACAATTTCCCAACCGCTTAATCCACCCAAGACCTCAAAATACTTTAATTGCTTTAAGCAGTATATATATATATATATATATATATATATATATATATATATATAAACCGTTGGTGCCGGGTCAGACAGCATTGCAGCCTTCAGGCGCACATCACGGTGACAGTAGCGCATGCGCTATATAAGGGGAGAGAACAGATTGCGAATTGAAGTACGGCAATTGTTTTTCGTGCGTATTATTGCGTAAGCGGTTTACCTGCCTCGTGGAAGACATCGAGCCTCGAACAAGTTTCTGAATTCAATCGAAGAAGATTAGTAGCCTATAGGGATTACGTATTTTCCTTTTCAGAGAAATCGGTCAACATGTTGGAAGAAAACCAAGAAACCAAAGCAGACGCAGACGCTGGATGCAGAGGGAACGATCAATCGAGGAGCCGGATCGCACCCACCTCGTTGCATCACTGACCGTCATGACAGGCAGATGGTGCGCTTGGCCGGTGGATCGCGCAGCCACATCACTGAACCATAGCACAACAGATTGAGTCTGAAGAAGGCATCATTCGCGTCCGATCGTACCATTCGGACACCGTTTGTAAACATAAATGGAATGTCCCCAAAGCTTCCATTCCTTTCGTTTAACATTGACTCGAACAATCGTTTCAGTGGTCACGGTGATGAACAGTGAAATTGACTACGGAATGAAATGATATTGTGTTTACTGGCGAATTCTGCTTCTTTTTCTGTACATCGCTTATGATCAGATTCGAGTTTGTAGAGAGACCACGGTGAGAGACTACTAAATCAGCATTATACATCATCACACTGGTCTTAAGTAACGCTGGTTAGTGTATTTGATTTCACTCTCGCGCACCCCTCTAGCACACATAGCCGTATACCGAACAAAACAAGGCTACATCTCTGAGGTAAGTTGGGAACCGTGGTCTTCCCCTGTCTTCAGAGCTTCTGCCAGCATCGTGCTGACCCAACAGGATAAGGAGCGACCACACATGTTTTGGGTAAATGTTTAAGAGTTCTTCACCCACCAGATTGAATTGCCTTGGTCTGCTTGTTTCTCCCGATCTATCGTCAATTTAAAGTGCTTCTGGTCCATGCTTGCACAATGACTGGCCCGGGATACACCACCTGTTGCTTCATCAGATCAACTTCGGCAATATGTGGAAGGTATGGACTGCTGTACCCAAGGATACATCCAAAGCCTCTTTGATTCTATGCTGAGGTCTCTATGGCATGATTCCCATGACATGCCATATTCAAAAAATTCCTCTTTGATTCTATGGCAGTGTTATAATAACAATGGTGGCTACAATAAACTACTGATTTTGTTATCATTCACTTCACAAGAGGCTGTAATTTTAATCGTTTGATCTTTGTACAACATGTTATCTGCCAAATAAATTTCGGTGATATCTCAATTATCCAAATGATCCAAATGTCCCGGACTCAGCCTTATACGAGAAACATTTTGCACAGAGAGAATGCACAACGTTTCTGTATTACTATGTTCTTCCTTTTTTTTCTAAAAAAATTACTGTCGAAAATCGCATGAATGTGGCACGTCACGCTCGTATTTTAGGTGGATGGCTATAGTAACCGCCGATCGAAAAATTGGCTTTATATGTTACAGAGAATGAAGGTTTTGTGTTCGTTTGGGAAAAAGTGCTACGGAGAACTACAAAAATGTTGAAGCAAGTGTACGACAGTGATACACCACTGAATGCAACCTTTGAGTGGCATCGACATTTCAATACAGAAGGCAGGGGAAAGTGTCAAAGGGGATGAACGTTCTGAACGACGACAGACTTCCCCGCACCACTGAAAAAATTGAAATGATTTCTTAAAGCGGGTAAGAAAAGGTTTTGAAACAACCCTGCACAAATAGCAGAATCAGTTGAATATTGTAGCAACGTGATACTACGGTTGATCTTAGTATGTATGTTGAAGCCAACACACAAGTACTTACGTTGAGCAAAAACGAAAAGGCAATTCGAATAGAAATGGAAGGGAGACTTCTAATTCAGACTTTAACAAGATCCTTCCCTATCAGGGGAATTCATAGATTGGGTATGAGAAATTGTGTGTTTATATGACCGGTAGTCCAAGAAAGCCTCTGGCCATTGTGGAAACACCAGCAAAAAGACTGCTGTAAAAAAATGAAGGATATGCTAGAACTGTTTTTAATATCCACTGCATTATGCATTCAAATTTATACCCAAAGACCTGTTCGTTAACAAAGAAGTCTATGTAGACATCCTGCGTATTTTGGATGAGTCGATCCGAAAGAAGAATCAAAACTGTGGGTGAGCTAAATCACTTTGACTTTGTAAATACCCTGCGCACCGATTCCTCCTCATCACTGATTTTAAGAAAATGAAAACAATTGTTTGGCCTCATCCTCCTTAGCTCACCTAATCTGCCTCCTGTGACATCATCAGCCTATTTCCTGAATTGACACATCACTTGCAGGGTCATCGATTTGAATCTGCATGTAGTTTATGCACGGAAGGCTGAATTAAGGTATGGCTATAAAGCTATTCCTGAAATAAGATCTTTACATGCGATGGTAAAGCGTTGTTGCTCAAGACATATTTCGAAGGAGGTTGTGTTTGAATAATTTATTTGGAAATATTTTAGTTATGACTCAATTTAAACTTTTTGAATCCTATCATATATATATATATATAATTCACTCCAAATTTTGAGCAACCAACAGCTCTATAGCGTGAAACCTACTCTTTTCGAATCGAAAGCTACTCGCTTATGTAAGCAAAATAAGTATACCAAGCAGTTTTCGTTCGTGTTAGAAAATATTTTCTCTTTCGACAGAAATATGATAAGTGTAAATAACAGAGGGAATATCTTTAGAAATTTCACATTAAACTAGAGAAACATGGTGACATTTCGAAGATAATTTCGCGAAATAAAAATTCTTCGATCAAAACCATATGATAATATAGAAAATTCCGGTACTTTCTGTTCAATCTGACCCGTCAGTTCAGTATCTGTGCTGGGTTCCCAGGAAATTCAAAAATACTTATACAGCAATTGTTACATAACATGGGAAAAGTGTGGACCAAATGGTTCTCAAAATTATCTTGTTTGAACAACAAGAAGCTTGCAAAAAATGTTTTTACTGGCACTCTGGAATACTTTCATTAAAAAAACCGAAACTTATTGAGAAGTATGATAACGTGTGACGAATGGTTGGTCCAATTGATAAGTCCACTTCAAGCAATTAAAGAACCCAATCTTAACGACAAAAATTCGCCAAACTGACCATATCAAACCGAATAATGATGACCGTTTTCTTGGATATGTGTATGGCGTTGTGCACCTTGTCTGGTCAAACAATTGAACAACATTCCTACCTGTTCTTGCAAAAAACTCAGTGAAAGAACAAGGAAAAACGACATGAATTGTGGAAGACATTTATTTCCGACTTTTTGAATAAAGAGGGCCCATCCAATCATATCAACCCAGTCTTAATCCATCCGCCATCTGTTGGGGTGAAACTTATGATTGATCCAGATTTGTTCTTGATGTGAAATCATTTTAAAAGAACAAGATCGAGACCGCTGAATCCATGAGCGTTAAGCAAGCACGTCCTTGAAAGATTCAACGAAGATTCCAGCATCTTTCGAAAACTGGAAAATCTGAAGGTAGAGGATATGCAGAGGCTGAAAACTACATTAAGCAATATGTCCGAAATCAAAATAAAATATTTTAAATCGTCCTTGCTATTTGACTGTTATCTCATATATATCATATATATATATATATATATATATGTGTATTTATGAAGTATTAAAGGTGCCGTTTGTAATCTTGGTACAATGAGTAGA